>OY728122.1:1384710695-1385013202 GCA_963277665.1 Viscum album
TTATTATAATTTTATTAAGTTAATTTATTTTAATTTTTATGAGTTATAAGATACAATTTAATCATTCGGGAGTGTTCGTTTCCTTGGATTTAAAGATCATTTTACTTATATATGATTATGTATGTTCAAGTAAAATGACAAAAGTTATCGAGAATTAAAGTTATATGTTATTAATGGAAATTCATAAAAAAAAAGGTTATAAACATTATTTGGTTATTTGGTTTGTTGATGAATAATTTTATTATACTTCTGTGATAATCTTTTAGATTGTTTTTTCGGTTTCTCGATCATCACAAACTAGTTTTGTTTTATTAATTAACATCATGTGTAAATAATGGTTAGAGAATATTTAATTGGATATAATAAAAACATTATAATTGGTTTTAACCTTAATAATTGTTTTATGACCATCATTGAATTCCTTAATGGAAAATTAAAATGCATCGTTCATGGTATCGGTTAATTGACACATCACGACAAATTCCTTCAATTATATAATAAAAGAAATATAAAGATAGATATTGAAGCGAGTTCTAAGATAGATATTTAATTAACAGGATATAATCAAAATATATATAAAGGATAATGTAGTTACTTTGTCACTTTGTTTTGGGGATGTTATGGAAGGATATGAAAATAAATGAAATTGAAAAAAAAATAAAAGAAAAGAAATAGTATTTTTACCTCTTGAAATATCCTCCATGAGAACTTTCTAAAGGGAATTGGATTGGGTAATTTATTGAGAAAAAAGGATTCATGACAAAGAGGGGGGATCTGAATGTCTATTGAGTTGAAATTTAACATTTCTCAAAGATTGGAAGGAGGGATTAGAAGGGGTGGTGAGAGGTGGTATTTATATTCCAGGAGCGGTGTGTGTTTTGAATATTTTTTCCATTAATTTATTATTCTCGCTTAAGATGTTGAATAGTAATATAATTAACATCAAATATAATAAAATAATTATTTAAAGTTCTTTATTATGAGATTACATCACCCATAGATCACCTATGACTCAATAATTCATGTAATTATCATTAATCATAAATAATCATATTTTACTATTCCCCAAAAACTCAAATATTTTAGAAAAATCCCAAAATTTCAACACAACTATTTTTTAACATATAGATTTAATAATTTAACTCATTTTTTTTGAAAATAATTTTCTATATATGAGATGATTAATTTATAATTAAAATCTACATTTACTTGAAAAATGCAGATTTAAAAATTATAACTAATTTTATAACACTTCGATAAATATTCATATGCCTCATAGAATTAATTTTGAATCCTATGAAAATAATATACTAATTTATGAATACGTTTTATAAAAGCATATTTTCTTTCAATTCATTTCCTAATAATAAAATAATAATTAAATATTTATGAATTTCAAAATTGCCAACACTTAATTAATAATTCTTAAATTATTCATTTACATACATTACGGTAAAATTATATAATATTGTCATTTTAAACATGCCTAAATTGTATTTATAATTTTATGGGTGAGGTAACTATTCATTTGGTTTGTTTACTATTCATAAGGGTCACATTAGTATTCTTATGGTCCATTTGTTATGTCATTTGTATAGCTACATTAACTTCAATAGATACCTTTTATTTCATTAATTCTTCATTTATAATGATTTTATTTTTTATGTGATTTATGTTATTCATAATATATAAATTAATGATAAGAAATTACTTTTTATTAATTTAATTCTAGGTCATTATATTCTTCCATCCTACATAAATTTCATCCTTGAAATTCCTATATTATCACCTCATTAAATTCTTTGGGATGTTCTTCATCATAAGATCATCAGGCTACCACATCACCATTTCAATTTTGTGATTATTCCAATGCACTATTACTATTTGATTCACGTAATTCATCTACAACAGTTCTTTAGTGTTTAATATTTCGATAGGCTTTTCATAGAATGATAAATCAGATTCCAAATCTATTCCTTGAAAAGTTAAGACATGTGTTGGGTATACCTTGTACTTTCTTAATAATGAAATTTGGAACACATTATATACATTAGAAATTTTGGGAAACATCCAAAAATGATAAGACATAACTCCAATACTCTCTAGAATTTCAAAGGGTCAAATGTACATGGGGATCAATTTCCCTTTCTTCCCATAACTTATGACACCCTTTCAGAGAGATACATTCATGAATACCTGATCTCCCACTTGAAATTCCAAATCATTCATTTTTTTGCTGGATTTTCACTTTTTTCTACATTGAGATTCTTTTATATGAGTTAGAATATTTTTTACTTATTCTTTCAGTTCCACTATAAGATTTGTGTCTATATGATTCTACTCATCATCTTCATCCCAAGAACTTGATGTATGAAATATCTCCCAATACAATCCATTATATGGTTCTGTTTGAATACATAAATGGAAACTATTGATTAATGAAAATTATACAAAAGCTAAATACTAACCCCACATACCTTGAAATTCATCTAAACATGATCTCAACTTGTATTATATTGTTTTAATAGTCCTTTTAGACAACCCATTTGTTTGATGGAGATAAGAAATACTCAAATAATGTTTAGTATCTAAATTTTTTTGAAGACTTATCCAGAATATTGATGTCAATCATTGGTCATGATCAGACAAAATTGAAAGTGTTTACCTATGAAGTCATAAAAATTCAATAATATATATTCATTCAAGGTTATTCAGTCGAAAATGACCCCTTATAGCGAGGAAATTTGAATATTGGGTAAGTTGTTCAATAATTACCCGAAATAAATCATTATTTCCTGGAGTTTTTTGTAATCCAGTGACAAAATCCATGGTGATGACATCTAATTTCTATGTAGGAATAAGAAAAGGTTTCATGACTATTATATGATGTTTTCTATCTTGCTTCACTTTTTGATAGACTAAATATCATGAAACAAAATAAGAAATTTCATGCATCATATTATCATTCCTGAATTTTTTCTTCAAACATATATATAGCCTAGTTCAGACAAGGTGTATAAAAAAATTGAGCTATGTGAATCATCCAATAAATCCTTTTTAGCACAAGTATATATATAACACATAAAATCATCACAAATTTTAGTATTCCATATTCATAGATGAAGTCTTACAACTTCCCATCATTTAAAACAGAAATTTTCATTAGATGATTCACATCATCAAATTGAGAACTTCTATTCATTTATAATAAAGATGTTTTGGAAACCAATTAAAAAAGAAATGTTGTTTTAACATTCTCGATAATTCTCATGTACATATTTTCTTGATCCATGTACATAGGAACCTTTTAAATAATATTTTTTTATAACTCCATTTTCCTTCCTACTCAATGGATCATCTACATTATTCTACAACCCAGAGATATAGAGTATTGAATAGTTATAATATTTGAGAAGCTTGATCCATTGCATTTTCCTCATGTCGATTTCTTTATATGAAAAAATAAATTTCAAAATATATTGATATATATATATATATCACATACTTCACTATATATACAGTGTATCCTTATTTTCAAAGGAAATATTACTTCTGATAACTCAAAATCATGAGTGTGATGGTTTTGTTCATGTTTATTTACTACATAGATGAATAGGAAAAAAGTCTACTATTCTTTATAAAAACACTGTCCATTAATTATTTTGATGTGTCACTATAAATCACAAAGTCACCATTATTTAATAGTTGAATTAAAATTAGGGATTTCACTAATATCTTCTTTAATTCATCAAATAATTCTTCACATTCCACTATCTAAATAAACTTAACCCCTTTAAAAGTAAGCTTGGTCAGCTGGTTAGCTAATCCAAAAAACAACTAAATGAAAAAGTCATAATAATATACTAAAACAATAAAACTAATTATGTCAGATACTTTCATTAGTGTTGTACATTCATAATCCACCTTTTCCATCATAGTATCAAATGAGATTCTATCCTTATAGAAAAAATTGCCATGAAAATTAACTATTTGATTTTAGAATTTAACTTTGCTAAAATTCACAGATAACCATTTTCTTCTAAATTTATATAGAAAAACCCTCTAGTGGTTCTCTTGGTCCTCATAGATTTGGGAATATATCGAGATATCATAAGTAAATACCATAAAAATTATAAATATATTCCTTGAAATCACATTTCATTATATCCCTTAAATCATAGGGTTTACTAGTTAGTCCATATAAAAATGCTCTAAACTTCTAATGTCCGTACCTAGTTTAAAATGATTTATGTGGAATAACATCCCTCTAAACATGCATTTGATGATATCCTAATTGAAGTTCTATCTTCAAAAAAATACATTTCTAGATTATGTTGACAAAATAAATCATCAATGCAAGGTAGATGATAATTGTTCTTTATTTTAATAGTATTAATTTCCATATAATCAATGAACATACTCATGGATCCATCTTTCTATTCGAAAAAAAGAAAAGTGTCTCCCCGTGGAGAAAAAATAGTAAGAAGAATCCATTTTCCCTAAAATCCTATACTTTTTTCATCAGCTCTACTAATTCCACAGGTTCCATTCTATAAAGAGTCTATTATATAGGTATTTCATAAGAAACTAAATTAATATATAACATAACTTTCAACTCTTTAGGATGTACAGGTAAATGCTCTAGAAATATATCAATATATTATCTCCCAAAAGGTACATCATTAATTTCAATATTTTTATCCTCCTCTATAGATTTCAATTTCCCATCCTCCCCATGAATGTCATTTAGAAGAGATAGTGGAGGTGGATCCAGATAATAATCAGATTATGGGGTTCTTCTCTAAAGATAAGGGATTTTTCAGTTTCCCCACCAATATTAATTTCCTCCTATTTTCTATATATTTTAACATCATATTTTTAAATCCAATCCATATCTATGATTATATGAATGTCAATAATATTTGTTATGGCATGTTTAGAAACTAAAGCACATTTATGTGTCATAAATGGGACTGACCGACACATCATTATTGTAGTGATACTTCCCTTAAGAGTTTTTACGGGAAACACCTTTATTAAATCAATTGAGAAATTTGTAATTTTAATGGAAAATTAGGAAGATATAAAATAATGAGAAGATCATGAATAAAATAAATAATTGTCTATGTTTGAGAAAACAATTAACAATATTACAAACACACCACTATGAACTTCAACCGTCACAGTTATGATCCCATAACCCTTTTCTTGTTCCATTGGAATTTTCTATTACAAGGATCCTTAATGGGTAGTAATATCATTCTAGTGTCCCATATCCGAACAATTAATGAATTAAATACTGGAAACTTCTTTCATTCCTATACAGCATAGGCTTGGTTTATTTTTTATCCACACTTGTAATAGGCTCCTTTTTTTAATAAACCAACCGAATGTTTCTTTCTGCATGTATCATATATTGGGAAAATCTATTTATTATTATTCCCTTTATACTTTAATTCCACAAAAACCCTATTCTTCCCTTGTTTTCCCTTGAAGATATAAAATATAGATAATTTTATATTTTTCTTTATAGAACAAGAAACTATAACATCATATACAAATAAATTTTTGTAAACCAGAACCCTTCAGGGGAATGATTTTAATTCATCAAATAATCAATAAATATTTCTCGATCGATTACTTATATAGAATATGTAATATTTTTCTAACCATATAATGTTTGACTCGTACATTGCAATATTTTCATAATATTATTTTTTTATACTCAGGAATTTCTTATCCATATCTGATTGTAGTTCATGAGTGAAATATTTTTCTATGAAAATATTCTTAAAATAATTCCATTCCATTTTTTAAATATCATCATCCTCCTTTTAATTTTGAATCAACAAACACCATTGATCAAAATATCATGACAGTTTATAAAAATGCATTATAACCTTATCCTTTTCATTAATTACCAAAGAGGTGAATATATTTTCTATAAAACATATATACTACTCCGCTACAAAAGGGTTTATAATGCCATTAAATGATGGAGGATCATATTCTCTAAAGCGGTCTAAATTTTATGCTCCACATTACGGATAAGGGTTATCTATATGGGTAATGTTATTATAAATCGTCGAAGAGTCTTATAAAGCATAGGAATATGGCTATTAAGAACTTTGTTTGGATGGGGAGTACTTTGGAGAGAAAATTGGTAACATTTTCTTGGGATAATTGATACAAACCTATAGACAAAGGTGGAATTGGAATTATAAATCACTCTTATTTTAATGAAGCTCTTCATGCTAAACTCACATGGAACCTCATTCATACAAATCTCCCTCTATGATGTTTCTCAAGGCCCTCTTTCTCCATAAGTTTAAAAATAATCATGGGCACTTTCTTACATCCTCTATATGACCCTCTATTAAAAACACCTCCATATCAATTATGACCAACTCTATATGGATGGTCAATATGAACTCAGATCATAAATATTGGTTTGATAATTGGACTGTTTCTCCCTTGATATCTTTGATTGACAACAACCGGCCTCCTTCCCACATTAATGAAACTGTTAAAAATGTCTTGAAAATGAAGAATTCATATTTTCCTGAGAATGTCACCCAGATTTTTGACAACTATCCCATCACTAACATGAATGATTTTAATATTTTGGAACCGGTGCATAATGGGATCCCAAATTCTAAAAGTTTTTATAACCACTTGTTCAACAATGTAGTGAACAATTTTACCAGGTTAAAAAGCTTCAACAAAGACTGGTTGAAACATTCAAGATTCATGGTTGTTTGGCGGATTTCTCATGATTGAATCCCCACGGATAACTGCCTTCAATTATTTGGGATTAATCTATGCTCCAAATTCCGCATGTTTAATCAACATATATAGGATTTAAACAACCTCTTTCCTTATTGTGACATGAAAACCACACATGGGAATTATATCTTTGACATCTTTGAGTGAAGATGGATGCTTTGTAGTTCCATTACCATGCAGATACAACGATGTTTGGAAGTTGCTGATTCTCATCAAATCAAAAATCTCTTTACCAAAGTGGTCGCAGAACATCTAAATGTAAACTGGTATAGTATAAAAACTTCTATCTTTAGTAATATATCATTTATGATTAATGCATGGAAAACCAGAATCCTCATGGCCATTCGTGAGGGGGATTTAATTCAAAAAGATCGTCGAAAAAACTCTGTTCGTGACTTTGGGATTCTAAGACGCATTGGGGTGGACATGAAATACCCTCGTCCAAAGCATACCCTTGAAGTGTTTTGGTGACCCCCACCTCCAGGCTGGATTAAATTCAATGTGGAAGGTTCCTCCAAAGGCAACCAAGGCCCAGTGGGTTGTGGGGCCATCTTCAGAAATCACCTCGATCAGACTCATGGATGCTTCTTTGGATCTTGTGGTACTACTTCATCCCTAGAAGGTGAGATGATGAGCGTTATTCATGATAAATATTTTCCAGGCTTCATAATTGGAGAAATATCTGGATAGAGAGTGACTCTAATACTATTATTCTGACCATTTGGAATGGATCCATTCACTTTTCTTGGACACTCACTTCGTTTCGGATTGATTGCCTAGAATTTTCGAAAGAGATCAATGCCATCACAACTCATACCTATCATGAAGATAACAAGATTTCTGATGGTCTTACCAACATAGGTGTTACTCATGAGATGCATTGGAATTATGTTCTCCCTACAGAGTTAATTCCGCTTAATGTGAGGGATGTTAGAAAAATTCCTTATTTCAAAAATACATAATCCTTTTTCATTTTAATAAAATTTTAGTGTTTTGGTCTCTGACCAGAACACGAATTCTCAAAAAAAAACATGTCCCAGTATAGTTATAAGTTCCTCAATACCATTCATAGTTCATGTACCAATAACATTATCCTGAAATAGACTTCAATCCCTATATAGGATAGACAGGTTTATACAGCTTCTATTCCTTATACTATGTTCAATTTATAAATAATGGAATATTTTAAATTAGGTTGTGAATCACAATTCAGAATTTCAAAAAATAAAAAAAATTAACATAAATTGGAATTTATTCATAGAAAGTATCATAATCATATATATGGTTTCTTTGGGGACATATATAATATTGAATCCTTAATAATGGTTTGTAATGAAAATTTGAACTATCTGAAGTATATCTAGTGAGAGTGTAAAACCACATGCACTGTAAGGCCTATTGTGGCTCACCAGGTTACTCTGAGTTAGGCCTAGGACACCTCCATGGACTTATTACCCCTTGGTATATCTTTTACATAACCACATCCACCTGTGGTGTCCAGAAAGAGATATATTTCAAGGATGACCTTTATAATCCCTTCCATTGAAAATTTATAATATTTTCATCTATTGTTACCCTAAATGTATATCATAAGGTTTTTTCCTTAATAAATGTTTTCTAAATCTATTTTCACTGTTTTCTACCACACCTCCTCTGATTCCAACTATAAATACCAGAACCCAGGTAGCCCAGATCTAGTTCCTTATATTAATAAGTTTTCATTTATACAATATTTGAATCCAAAATTATTGATAAAATTACATTTTTTTGGAATGTATAATACATATATGAACATTAAATTATGACTTCAATAAAAATACAAGAAAATAATTCCATTATAAAAACCTATAAACTCTTATTTTATCCCTTTATGTCAATTATAATATACATATTCGCATCCTGAGGAAAAATAAAACATTATAAAGGGGTGGGATGAAATGGTATGTTAGGTTATGTAATAAATAATAAGATAATATAAATAATAAGTCATAGTGAAAAAATAATTACAGATTCCATTAGAATATATACATGAACATAATATTGAATGAATAAATTATAAAGAAATAATTCCAAAAAAATATTCACATGAGAATGATTATTAACAATGGACATTTGAATAGTTAAATAATAAAATATATAATAAATTATTAATCATAATTATGAAAAGAATTTGTCTAATATTATAAAAATATAGTCGAGGCCTCATCCAAGTCATCTGAAAATAAATGGTTAATGCCTCTGCCAAAATCTATTTCTCTTTTGACTCATGGGACCTCCCGATATATAGAGGGGACATAGAGGTCCCCAACAATCACATACTAAGTCCAATTAATTCCACATAGGAATGGGGTTAAGCATAATCAACATCTACATATTAAACGCAAATAATATTACCCAATCAGCAACCATAATAAATAACCATCCTGAGTAGTATAGTTAATAGTGTCTAGATAAAAAATACAATGTCAAATTGATCATAACCAATCTTATAAAATATGGTAGATAATAATAATATTATATCAAGATTAAAATTCATCATATGTTCTGAAATATATGAAAATTATCTTATAAAATTATCAAGTAATTGTTCAGAGAAATTCACCTTTTACAATGAAAAACGAGTTCTTTTAGAAAAATAATATTTATTTGTCATAATTGTTTGTATACAAATAGTAATTAAAAAATAATTTCTTGCACGAAATAATTATTAGTATAAAAATGGTTTATTAAAATTGATTGTGTTTGGTACTTGAAAATGGATATGAAATCGAGAGGTTCCCTTTAATCTTTCTTGCGTATCAGGAATAATTTAGATGAGAATCTTTTAAAACATATATTACGGCATAAAATGAAGATGAACTGATCTTGATACATGATATTGGAATGTATACATAGATTTTATAACAATTATATATAAATAAATAATTATTACATTCTTTTAATAAGGGTATAGCCTAATGATAATGAAAATGGATGTTCAAGAATAAACCATTACCTTATGTCTGATTGTGTTCTACGGATGACCTTAATATCCTAGATAATAAAATTAAATAACTTAGCTAGTTTTATAAAAACATTCTACATGCATTTTATTTTGTATTTTATTAATATAATTTAATTCCTTTTATGAGATAACATATAAATATTTATCAATTGAAAGCGTTCGTTTCCATGGTTTTCATGATCAATTTACTCGAATATGAGTATGGATGTTCATGTAAAAAGGAAATAGATACCCAGAGTTTAATTTATATGTTATAAATTTAAATAAAGAAGATTAAATTTTTAAATAATCCATTTTTTATTTGGGGGGATGATGAATCATTATATTAAATGATTGTGATAACCGTTTAGATTATATTGTTAATTTTTCGATCATCCAAAATTTGTTTTGTTTTTTTATTTAACACCATGCTTATTTTATGGTTATATAATATTACATACATTTTAATACATACATTATAATCTATTTTATCCATAAAAATTGTTTTATGATAATCCTTAATTGCATTATTTTAAAATTAAAATGCATCGTTCATGATGATGGAAAATTGACGCATAACGGGCTATGTTTTCATTTATATATTAAGAGAGATAGAGATAAATGAGTTTGATCATGGATATTCCATTGACCTAATATAATTCCATTATATATGTGATATTGGAGTTAACATGTCAATTTCGACTGGGTAGGAGATAGAAGGACATGAAAATAAATGAAATTGAATAGAAAATAAAGGAAATTGAAAAGAAAATAAAAGAAAAGAAAGTGGGGTTTACCTCCTAAATTCTCCTCCTATAAAAACTCCTTAATGCTATTGGTTTTGGTATTTTTTGAGAAAAAAGGATCCTAGAAATGGGGAGGGGTTTTGGGAAGATTATATTAGAGAAATTATATAATTATTGAATCTTAGAAGATGTGAAAAGAATGGGTGGTGAGGGGTGGTATTTATAGTGGAGGAGAGGGGTTTTCTTAATATTTTATTCATTTTTTTATTATCTTGGCTCAGTGATATGAATAGTTTTAGAATAATCATGAAATATTTTATATTAATAATATATATTTAGTGATTATGGTCATACATCATCCCTAAAACACCTATGATTCAATAATTCATGAATTTAGCATTTATTTTAGATTATCGTATATTACAATTAACTAAAAATTTAAGTATTTTAGAAAAATCCCAAAAAATTACCCTACATATTTTTTGATATGTGGAATTCAAAAATGAAGACTATTTTATGAAAATAATTATCTATATATGGGAAATTTAATTTTTATTTAATATTCTCAATTACATGAAAAATACAGATACTAAAAATATGACAAATATTATAACAGTTTAAATTTTTAATAGGTCACATTAAATTATATTAAAATCATAATAAAAAATGTAAATTTCTGGATAAATTTTATGAAAATAATTTTTTATTTTGATAATTTTATTGATTATAAAATTGTAAATAAATATTTTTGACGCCCAAAAAAAATGATATTGTATTAATAATTTTTAAAATATTCATTTTATTATATTTTGGTATAATTATATAATAATTTCATTTACATGATGCGTAAATTTTATTTATAATTTCATGGTTGAGGTTACTATTATTTTGGATTGTATTCTATTTAGAAAATTTATATTATAATTCCTAATGTTATTGTACTATTTTATCAGTATGGGTTCCTTTAACTTCTAGAAATACATCTTATTTCCTTTATTATTCATATATAAAGCTGGTATTGTGTTATCTAAGTGAATTTATGTGATTTATACTATATTATGTAATTATTAGAATGTGAATTTCATTGATATAATTGTAAGTCATTACACCATCATTGAACAATCCAATTATTCAAAAAAAAATGTGATCGATGAAAGTAGTCTAGATGAGACCCTGAAACTGACTCCCAACCACAAACATTATCCCAATACAACCTCAACCACCATCATACTGATATGATATATAGAAATGAACAATATTATATGTATAAATATTGGTGGGAAAAGGGGCCAATGAGGATTCCATAAAACCTCACACCATAAAAATAAAAAACTAGTAGAGTGCCTCTGTGATAATCAATATTAAAGATTAGCATGGAGCATTAGGTGAAAGGATATGTGGTGTGAGAATATATAATATAAAAAGTGACAATGAATATTTCAATGAAATATGACATGAAAAACCTAACAACTATACGAAACAGAGAAGAATCTTGTTAAAACATGAAGAAGAAAAATATGAAAATATGAAAATACAAGATCGTTGAGATATAAAAAATTGTGTGGAATAATGATGTCATCATAGATAATGAGAATGAATAACGTATGAAGGATAAAAATTTACTTTTCATAAGGATTGGGTCTCATCTAAAAGGGTGATGCAAGAATGAATCATGAATCCTAGAAGTCCACACTTATACATAATAGTATTTTTTTCATTTTTCATATTATGGAAATTATGATAAAATGGGTTGTTTCAAGATCACAGTAAAATTACATTAAATTTATGATATAGTTTTTATTATATATGAATGTTTATATATGATTTGTATGTTGTGGATGGAGAAAACAAACATATAAACACTCATTCCATCATTATTTTCATTTTCAATCATCTTTTTTATTGATCTTAAGGACTAGGAATTATAAATTTATGGTCACTCTAAGGAATTAAATATGTGAAAATTTATGATCAGATTGGAGTTTTGGTATTTTTTAGATAAAAATTAAAAATTTTTCTGTCAAGGATGATGTCAGCCCCATATTATTGTCCCCAATCAATTTCATTTTCACAATTTATCCATCATTTTTCTCATGAGTGTAAATTTAGAAATTCATATTTGTATATAAATGAACCTTGAATTATAGGATTTTTATCATATTGTTAATTTTTTCGGTATTTATACACTCCACTTTTTACCATGATTTTTTTGGTTTTCATTTAGGGTAGTTTCGGGTTGAATTTTAAAGATATTTGAAATTTTTTGGCTAATTCACAATTGGAAGACAGTTTTCCCAAACCGTGTGCCCCCTCAATGAAAACATAGATTCCCAAGGTAGTGTGATTTCACATGGTTGGTGCATCGTTAGTCCATTCATTCACCATATTAGAAGAAACAATGTGTCTCATTTTATAACTAGCTCACAAAATGCACATGGTATGCCTAAATCATGCTCCTTTCCCCAAGAAACCAAGTGGGTGGGATTTTATGTGACCAAAATTTTTATTAAATTTTCATGATCTAATCATATAGGCCATCCATATTCTAGTATGACATAATATTACATTCTTTCATACTTGGATCTCCCATTATATATTTTGTCCCCTCAAATCCCTCCCAGAAGCCATCTGATACTTGAGGAACATAGTTAAATCTTATCGTAGTAAGTATCATTCTTTGATTCTTATTTTACCATGGTATCTCTTGCTCTATCAAGGGTTCCACGTAACCCCCTTTTGTTTTTGGAATCTAATAATAACTATTTTGGATCTAAACATAGGATTCATTCATATGTCTTTGTATTCACCTCTCATTGTTGTAGTTTTCCATTTACGACATTGTGATTCGAGATCCATTGAATTGGATGTTGGTGGTTCTGTAACGATTACCAAACTACATTAACCGTAAGTTGATTTAATTGTTTTTATTTTTTTTAATTAAATGAAATATATTTATTTTCTTTAATTTTGATATTTTTTTGAAAAAACCAATTCCCTTGAATTGGGGTTTTAAAAAGGGGTTATGACATAAAATTTGAAAACCACTAATTCCATTTAATTATGGTGTGTTAATAGATATTTTTGTCAATTTAAATAGAATAATTTAAATTCTACATTGTGTGGAATTTGTTTTAATTAAAATTTTCAATTTGATTGTGGAAATATTGTTTTATGTAAAATTTTGAAAACACTAATTCCATTGAATTTGGGGATTATAATGAAATTGATGGAATTTATTTAATATTAAATTATTGAATTTTATTATATAATTTGATTGTGAAATTGAATGGATAATTGGTTTCAAATCCCTAATGGTGAAAATTGATTAAAATGATTTTGATAGTAACTTAGGGTATTATTTTGGTTAAAGGAATGTTTTTTATTGAAACCTGTTCTGGGTTTTAAAGAAAAATTTGAATATTTGAGGTGAAGAATGAGATTTATTTTTATATTAATCCTTTTTTTAATAAATTTCTCATAATTTTTTTTCTTATTATATAAAACTGTATCAATAGGTAGTTTGTGAGTAATTTCGATAACACTTTATGATTTACAACATTTTAAAACATTATATAATCACATAAAATCCCTTAGGTGATGGGGATGAGTCCTCTTGGTCATTGGTTCAAAAGGACATAACTATATATATTCTGATTCATAGTCTCGAGTCTCTATATCCAATAAGTGTCATTAATTATTAGGAATATTACAATATTTCTAGCCTATTTTATTTAAAATTAACATATTTAGTTATTGTAAACTATTATACATGATTTAAGGTTTATGTAAAATATTTTTTATAAATGTGTTTATTTAAGAATTTTTTGAAAACTAACATTTATTTTAATCACCACTTTTTTTAAAGGTAACACCTTGGTTTGAAATTTATTTCCATCATAGTAAATGTGATGAATGAATTTATAGTTTATTTCTATCCTTTGAAAAGTAATGCATTAATTTTATAATTATTCTATCGAAATAATAAACCTATTTACATGAAAAATGAATTTACTTTAATGGTTTATTTGGTATTTCAATCTTGTTATATAATCTATAAGTGAAATAATATTATTCATTATGCCACACCCTACTTTTACCTCCACGTTTTTGTAGATTTTCTTCTTCTATTATTGACAAAGGGAAAAGGATCACTTGGAGTTGGTTCTAGGTATAGATTTTTGGGCATTTTGAGTTTCATCAAAGATGGTACATTGTTAGTTTTTCTTGTTTTATGGTACATTCTTGTAGTAATTTGGGTTTTTATACATATTTTAATTATGTTACATTACTCCTAGTGGAGTTTATTATGTATGCATACTATTTTTTATCTTGATTCTCCATTTTTTTTTGTAAAATTCATTCCCATATGTTTTGTGTTTGATTCAAGGTGAAAATTTCTGACCCATGGGAATCATTAGTACCATTTTTTCCATGTAATGAACATCTTGGTTTTTGGGTTTCCAAGGTACCTCAGTTGGTTCATGAAAAAATTGGTATCAAAAGCTTCATGTATAACTTATTATCTTGAAGTCATTATGCAATGTGAAATCTTGTCAGGAAATAAGACGTAGTTATAATTCAGTGCATGGAAAAATTTAATTGTATTGAACTAAATGTTACTAGTGATGCATTGAGAAATAAATATTATGGATTAGTTTAGGTCTTTTACATAATTTTGATTTAGATTGGATTGAAAAAAATATATTTTTGTTCTTTTAATTGAGAATAATTTAAATTGTTTCTATATTTTACTATAATATGATATATTTTTATTCGCATCTGTTAATATTTCATAGCATCATACATCTCAAAAGATGTGTGAATCGGACCATGGACAAAGCTACTAAAGAACCTTAGCGAGTGAATCCTATTGTAGATCTGAATCTGGTAGAGCTGATTATGCACTCTATCCATGATCTCGGACAGAAACCACCTCTAGTTCTTGTGGGCCAATGTCATGATTTTTTCTGAAGAGTCCCTTATCCAAAATCTAGTATTGTTCGATGGCTCAATTAATGTTCACTATATGGATAAATGGTTGAGAAAAATGGAGTGCTTTTGGGGTTCTTTGACACACCCAATGAAATCAAGGTGATGTGTTCCCCCTTAATGCTGGGAGGACCAAGCAGGGGATGGTGGGACATGATGGTGATGGAAATAAACATTAGGGATGAGAGTTTAAATAAATCAAGGATTTTTTATTAACCATTTTTTTCTAGATTTTGTGTTCTTGTCTTAGTCCAATAATTTTTTCAAACATGAGTAGGTTGAAAGGACCTTGATAGAGTATGTAAAGCGTTGTTTCAAACACATGAATTTTCCACCTGATAGAGTGTCTAATGATACTATTATGGATTGATGGTTTTTGTTTAGACTTATTCAAGATATTCATTCCCATTTTTTCTTGTTGAATTTCCCTTCTTATGCTAATTTTCTTGATAGAGCACTAATGGATGAAATGGACATGGATAGAAATTCAGGTTTCTCAAGAGATTCTTTCTCTCACAGTAGTTTCATGAGTCCTTTTAATGAAAAATATAAGTGTGATGATTCCCATGGATGTTCTGTATAGCAGGTTCATTCTAGACCTCCAAAAGTACTAGGTAGAGGTTCTTTGGTTTGTTACGATCATAGCCTACCAGGGAATTCAAACAGGGTTCTCACTGAGGCACTAAATATCTATGGCTCCTATAGTTGCTTGGTAAACATACCAAGATTGTTGCATTTCTATTTTTAACCATGTAGTGGAATGAAATTACCATATCATCAAAAAAGTATAGTGAAATAATATTCTTCACATATAAAAGTGTTCTATCCATAGGCATATTGAATGAGGCTGCTTCAGGTTGTGGAATTGTCACTAAAGGAATTGAATATGGGTCCAGCAACCATGAAAGGTACCATTACTATAGCTGTGTCATTATTAACTTACCTATTTTATACTGGTGCATCTAATTCATTTATTTAAACCCTAATTAAAATTCTATTAAATATTCCTATTGATATTTTATCTTATGTTGTGAATATTACTACACATAATGGAACGAAGAGATAGATGGATCATTATAGTCCAGCTTGTATCTATTATCTATTAAAAGTCAAGCTTTATTGGAGTTTAATTGATCTTAAAAATAAACCTCTTAATTTCATATTTGGGAAAGATTATCTCATGAAAAATAAATCTTGAATTGAGTGTTATATTTGATGGGTCTGCTTTACTACACCCAGTGGTGTGCCTCATGCCATTCATGGAGAACTGAACCCTTGGTTCAGCATTGCCTAAAGTTATTATCTGTAGTAGGGGATAGTAATATTAGTTTATTATCATGATATGTAATGGGTATTAGTAAGTGTTGACCTACCTCCGTTTGTCGTGGAGTTTCCAAATATGTTTCCTTTTGACTTCTCTACATTTCCACCAGTAAGGGAGGTTGAGTTCTCCATTGACATAATATATAGTAATCAACCAGATATTATTCAATCAAACCACATGACAACAGCTGAACAAAATTAGCTAATCTCATATATAGGTGATCTTATTGAGAAATGATTTATATGATCATTTCTGTCACTGTAGGCGGGGCATGTTCTCTTTGATACGAATGAAACTGGTTCACTACAACTTTGTGTTGATTAATGAAATATTAATCGAGTCGTGGTATAGAAAAAAGAATCAATTTACATGGATTGAGGATCTGTTTATCTATTTAGAGGGTAAAAGTGGTTCTTGAAGATTTATCTTCAATTTAGTGACAATCGGTTGAGGATAAAATAATCTAGAATTCAAAAAACTGACATTTAGAGCATGTTTGACAATTATGAGTACCTTGTAATTAAAATTGGTCAAACCAATTCTAATTTTTCATGGAGTTAATGAACATTATTTCCAATGAATATCTTGATATGTTAGTGGTGGTCTTTTTGGATGACATATTAGTTTCCTCTATGTCCAAGGAGGATCGTTTTCACCATCTGAGATTTTTTTTTTCTTTTCTATCAAATGAAAAACATTATGTATATTTTTCAAAATGTGACTTCTAGATTTAACTACTAAAATCTTGGGTCACACGGTGTTGTAAGGTAGTTTTTCAGTTGATCCAGATGAGGTAAATGATGTTATGTCTTCATAATAACTACAAAGTTATTTCAAGATTTGGAGCTTCTTGTATCCAGCTGGTTATTACAAATATTTCATTATGGACATTTCATTGATGGAATCATAAAAAATGGAACTATATTTAAAGGAAGTAATTTTTCTTTGGATTGTTAAATATCAATTTTCATTTGTAGTGCTTCAATTCCTTGTGGATACTAATCTTGTGTTCACTCTTCCATATGTCGGGTTGGGCTATGTAGTATTTTTTAATGCATCGATTTCATGTTTTGGATGTGTTCTTATGAATGGTGATAGGGTCATTACCTGTGGGTCCTGTCATTTTTAGACACATGAAAATAATTATCTGACCCATGACATTGAACATGTAGGTTTGATTCACACAGTTAAGAGTTCGTAAAATTACCAATATAGAGAATGGTTTTCCAAGTAATATGACCACAATATCCTATGTTATATCATCACTCAAAATGATTTAGTCTCTTATAAAGGAATTGGCTGGAATACCTATAATATTTTTTATTTCGACATAACCTCTACCCAAGAGAATTATATGTCCTTGATAATTATTTAATCTACAAAAATCTGACCCAGAAAGTAAAATAATCATTGGAAGAGAGGATCTTGATGCCTCTATTTTCATAGTTTCTTATAGGAGTCCAAAAAAGGGTCTTAGATTTCCATGCATTTTGTTCAGTTGAAATCCACTCTACTCTAGTTAAATTATTTGGATTAGAATCTTCATGATGAGATCTATAGATTTAGAATCTCTCATTATGATGGGGAGATTGTTTTGTAGTGGATGTACACCCAAGAGAGAATTATATACTTTCAGAAATGATTTGTTGTGCTATTAGCTATATGAAAATATGTTTGGGGAGACTAACATACCTTCTAGATGTATGACCTCTAATGAACCATGAATTTGTTCTATGAAATGTGATGGTAGTTATAGTGGCTCGATATGAGACGGGGTATTAAAAAGTTTGTATGTCATTTTTATATATTCCAATAAGTGAAGGTAGGGCCCTTGAAACCTTTTGTCTTGTATCTCCCACTTCCAATCTCTAATTGGAAGTGGGATGAGATCTAAATTTACTTTTTTTGGGTTTTCAGGTATTTAGGAAAATAATAACGTTATATATGGTTTTATCAATCACCAAACTAAACGGTTCACTTTATACTAATTTGGGATACAACCAATGATAATGAGTTAGGAAATATCTATGTGAATGAAATTGTTCATTTTCATGGAGTTCCATTTGTTTTACTCTCAGATGGGGATCTTCATTTCACTTCTCGTTTATAGTGAGTCCTTCAAGAGGCACTGGTATCTCAATCCATTTGAGTACAACATACCATTTTCATTCAGATGGACAAAGGAAGAATCTATACATATTTTTGATCAAATGCTTCTCGCTTGTGTTCTATAATTTTTCATGGATTGGGAAGAACCATTGGGGTTGGTTGAGTTTTCATATAACAATATATTCTTTTCTATGATTAGAATGGATTTTTTAGGCCTTATATGGTTGGCCTTGAAAATATTTGTTCTGTTGGTTAGATATTGGGGTAACAATCTTATTAGACCACATTTCGTTCAAGAGATATGAGAAAATATCTAGTTAATTATTTATAGAATTGTAATTATATATTGTAGACATAAATATTATTATTACCATCACCATATATCATTGAAATTATCATTTTGTGACTAGATGTTCTAGAATGCTTCAACCTTTTTAGGTCATTGACGGTATGGGAGGTAGGGGATATTAATCATTAATTTGTGGCACTTTTATGTTTGTTGAAGATGTGGGGAATGCTTCTTACCATTTAGAACATCCACAACAGATGAAATTTATATATAATGTGTTATATTTATCTCAAATATTGAACTATTTATCTGATCAATCTCATGTTAAAAGCTGGCGGGATCTTGATGTTGTATCAAATTTATCGATGACTGAATGACCATTTTGGATAGTTGATTCTGAAACCAAGGTACTTCATAAATGGATGATACCTTTGGTTTGTTTTCTATGGTATCATGGATCTAATAAAAATGAGATATCGGAGAGGAAGACACTAATGAGAGAGGAGTGGCCTCATCTTTTTGGAAAGGAATCACCTTCATAGGATTTCTAGGGACAAAATGTTGTTATGATGGAGAGTATGAAACATAATGTTACATTTTTTAGGTTTTCCTAAACCCCACATTTTTCCAATATTTGGTTGGGTTTTATATTGGGTAGTTTTTTTTGTAGAAGTCTGAAGTTTTTTGAAATTATAGGTCTAGTTTATAGTTGGCGAACGGTTTTCCCAAATCATGCGCCCCCTCAGAGAAAATTGTGAAACCTAATGCGGTGAGATTTCTGAATGTTGCTTCAATGTTATTCAAGCTATGAGACCACTTCGGAAAAACATTTCAGTTCATTTATAATAGGTTCCCATCTTTCACACAGTTTCTCAAAACCATGGTTCTTTTCCTAGGAACTACCTAGACTATATTTTATGTGATATAATTTTTTATTAAAATTTAAATAACCCAACTATTAGGCCCTTGATATACTATTAAAAACTATGATAAATTTATCACTTAATTGGAGCTCTCATGATCTATTTGTGTCCCCTCAGATCCCTCTCGTAAGCGATTTGAAGCATGAGGAATGTCCTTTTATATTCACATGGGCAGTTTTCTTATTTTATTCTACCACATTATTTATTCTTCTATGTTGGGTTCCATGGATCCTCATATAGTTTTTGGGTCCCAATACCCACTATTCTAGATCTAAACCTTGGTTTAATTCAATATTATTTATTATCATCTCTCTTTTTTAAATTTTTCCATTTACAACATTGTAATTCGAGAACTATTGATCCTGCGGTAGGTTGTTTCATCCTGATTCTATAATCATATTAACATTGATTTTTATGAAAAAATAAAAATTTTATGAATTTAAAGTAATTTTTTATTTTGATAAAATTTATTTCAAATTAGTTTTTAGAAAAAAACATTTCCATTGAGTTTAGGATTAAAAAATTTGTTTCGGGATGATGATGGAAAACCCCCAATTCCATTAAATTGCTGTGTGATTCTGGATGAATGTATAAATTTAATTTTTTTTAACTTAAATAATATTTTTATTGAAATCATTTCAATTATATTTTTTTATTTATTTACTGAAAAATTATTTCATTGAATGTTTTGAAAACCCTCAATTCTCTAAAATTAAGGGTTTGTGAGGAAATTGATGGAATTATTTGAAAATAAAATTATTGAATGTAACAATGAAATTAGATTGTGAAATTGAATGGTGACTTGGATTCAAAACCAAATTTGTAAAAATGGATTAATATGTTTTTGATATAAACCATACGAGTTTATCATGTTGAAAATGAATATCCTTTTATTAAAACCATCTTAAGGGTTTTAAAGTGATAATTTGCATATTTGAAATGGGGAATGAGATTTTATTTTATTTTAATTAGGCTTAAAATAAATTTACCTTAATTTTTTATTATTATATAAAATTATGGACATTGGTTGTTATTGAGTTATTTCGATGAAAAGTTATGATTTAAAACATTCTAAAACATCATATCTACATGTCCTGTCCTTAGGCGATGGTGTTGTGAATTATTTGGACTTGGTTAAAATAGACGTATGCACATAATTGATGACTCAGAATTATGATTTAATATATCCTAGAACAATCATAACATATTAGGCATATGACCATGTTGTTTGATTGTTGTATTTAAATTGATTATATTTCATTATTGTCAAATGTATTACACGAATTGTGAATTATCTAAACTGTTTTATATAATAGTGTCTATTTAATACATTTTGAAAAAGTAAAATTTAGGTAAATAAATATTTTTTAAAATTTAATTACATCATTTTAAATGTATATCCATCATTTGATATGTGATGAATGAATTCATAATGATTTTACATCCATTCAAAATTAAAACATATGTTTTTTTAAATATTTTTTGAAAATCTAATCATAATTATTTGAAAATTGAAATCAATTTGTTAGTTAGCATGATACAAGTATATTTTTTGTAATATTGGGGTAAAATCCTATTGGTATTTTTCTCTAACCCTATTTAAAGACCTGGAAATTTCAATGAAATTGTTTTCTTAAATTCTATGGAATTTTACGCGTCCGCAATTTCTAACGGCGCATGATTCCGAGGCCCGGTGTGCCCGAAATCAATTTCTAATGTTTTGTTTGGTAACGTTCAGTAAATGTAAAAGCGTGTTTTTCTATGATTTCAACTGGTGCTCAGAATTGAAATTTGGGAACACCGATGAACTCATAGCGCCCGAATTCCCTTAAGGGGACCTTTACCACAGTTGTGTTTTATGCTGGTTGAAAGTTAATTTTTGAGGTTTAATACAAAAGTTCAATAAAATTGTTGTGAAAAGTTATATTTATCTTTAGAAGTTAAATACTACATGGGGAAGTTATTGGTGGGGCCCACACCCACATGACTTCCCATGTGTGGATATTTGTGTGGTGGGGCCCACACGAGCCCCAACCTTTCATCTCCCCATAACTCCCCTCAAACTCTCTTAAACCCCTTGTTTAATTCGTAACACCTCACCTCATTAAGGATAAACCTTCCACCTTCCTCACTGTTTTTTAATAGGCCAACACTAATAATTAATGAGTTAAGCTCCTCAATTAATTAATTATTTGTGGTTTCATGAATTCATTTTGAATTTTCTTGGAATCATTATATTTTTTAGAGAGACTATTTTTGCTTTTTGGTTTGGCTATTATTTTTGTGGAGAGAGTCTTGGGAGAATTCAACTTCTCCAATAAAGAACACGAGGAACGACATCCTCTTCGAAGAAGGACGCTGATTCCAATGAAGAACGAAGACACGAATTCTCCTACCTTCTTCAACTAGGGAATGAACGTGGGGCGATGCCTCAAGGAACACCATCATCTTTCCTCTTTGTCAACTTCCAACATCCGCGATTCCATATTCCGAGACATTGACAACACCCTTGAATCGAGGTAGGGGTTTTTAATTAATTTTAGTGTAATAAAATTAACTCGTTCTTCATTGATTTCCATGGTTCGTCATCGGCCAAATGTTGGCATCCAATTCGGATTAGGCGGGCCGAACCAACACGGCATAGTGTTCCTCGGTTTTTTGTTCGTTTATTTGAATACGGAGGTGGAGTCGGGAGGGTGCAGTGTCATCGCACCACACTGGAGAATGAGACCACGACTGTATAGCGGCGGCGACCGAAGGCGGCGGCCAAGCCAGGCCGAGGCTGAGAGGACCGGCACCGTCACACCAACCGCGTGATGGAAACCACGTCCCACGGTGAGGGCCGCTCGGATGTATCAAACCGGCCTACCGAAGCTGCCATGGCAGAAGAAATAACGGGGCCACCTAGGTTCTGTGCTATGGGAAGACCGCGGCCAACTATGCGGGCTTCCTGCTGGACGACCAGGTCGGCTAAAGCCGGCTGGACAGAAGGACCGCGGCGCCTTGAGGCGTCGCGCTGTGGAGGACCACGACCCACACTAGCCGGGCTTCTTCGGCAGGCTATCCAGCCGGGTCTCATGCCGGGCGGATAGAAGAAGCCACGATGCCGCTTGGCGCCATGTGGGAGAGCAGTGGCTCGCCCGTGTGGGCCACTCGTGCAGGAAGGAACCGGCCGGCTTCGGTCGGCCGGCAGGGAGAGGTGGTGGTAGCTGGCACCGCTGGTTTCAATTAATGTGGGGGCACGCCGCGTCGCTCCATGCAACGCGCTCGACCACATGGCCGAGCCGCTTCAGGCCCCAAGGCTGGCCCGCCAGTGCCGGGTCGGTCTGGGCCGCTAGCACGTGGGTCGGGCCACGTACGCTAGGTCGGGCCGCCTGCGTGCGGGCCGGGCCGCCAGCCCCACGGGTGGGGCCGCCTAGGCGCGGGCCGGGCCACAAATGCTGGGCTGAGCCATGCATAATCGGGCCAGACCAGGACCCAATTTGGGTCAACCCGGTTCAGGCCAACCCAGGGTGGGTTGGGCCGGGTTAGATCGGGCCCAGACCCCCACCCCTTTCGAACCATTTATGGTCATTCCCCCATAACATGAGCCACAAAACTCTTATCGATGCACCATAAGATTTAGTGAAATCATTGGATCGAGATGATCATTTCCATTTCTTACACTGAAGGTTTTGGTGATGTTTGGGTACAACCGGATTGGTTCTAACTCAAACCTAACCGGGCCCTCTGAGCGGAAATTCTTATAACATAAGGACCCGATGTATGAATGGCGTTTCATCAACTACGTTGGTTTAATTTTGACGATACGGTCCTTTTGGTACACTCAATCCAGGATTTGGATGAGATTGGTGTATGGTTGGGTTGGTTCGTACACAAAACCAACCGGGCCTCCGAGACAAAAAGGCTAATAACTCACAGACCGTTCGGTCGATTGACACATCGTCTGTTCCCTTGAGACCCCTATGATGAGGCAGTACATTGAGATACTTTGAAGTGAGACTTCAAGACACTTGGAGTATCGAAAAGTAGCTCATGGATTGGATCCTCCTGGAGACGAGCATACGGAGTGCAGAGACCTAGTAGTTGTAGACCTGATGACTGTTTGACAGATTTGACTCGGAGTGATTCGACTAGCCCAATGGACGAATTTCCTAGTTTGGTGGCATACCCATGGCATACGAAGCACCAGGTTTGGTAGTAGACCTGCGATACTCGACAAGAGGAGTAATTCTGACGGCTATAAGTGTGAGTGGCTAGTTTTGTGGTAGACCCACATTAGAGGATCACCCGGTTTGGTAGCAGACCCATGATACTCGATAGGAGGAGTACCTCAATAGTCTAAGGTTATTGAGTAGCACCTCTGAGTCGCGACAGGGACACTATTCTCGACAGAGGAGGAGTTCTCCAGCAGTTGTGGTTTCAATAATGAAAATCATGGTTTGAGCTTATTCAATGACCTTTGTGTTTTCCTTATGATTGAGATGGTATATATGATAACATAGGTATATGTATGAGCATATAACTATGTAAATGTTATCTGTTGAGATCATTATTTGTGGTTTATCGTTGTTGGATTTTTGTGAGACCTTGAGGGTCTCGGGGTCCCTACTGATAATCGTTATACTCACCCTTGCACGGGCTACACCCGCACCTCATTATGTTTGATGCAGATGACAGACAGTGATGACTGAGGCAGAGTGTACGAGGACTGGATGGTAACCTGAGGTGGACCTCATGAAGAGTCGGTACCTGGAGGAGACGGACGGGCGTGGAGTGCTGGGGAGAACATCTATACCTACCCTTCAGGTAGGAACCCGTAGGACGATACAGGAGCTGCTTCCATCATCCATATGATTGTCTTTTTAGTTGTAGTTGTACCTTTCCTTTGGGCATGTATTTCCGGATCCTTTTTACTTTCATCACACTTGTTATTACTTTACATAGTTTTTCCTTCTTCTTGTACTCTGGTTTTGTGTGATTACGTTTTATAAAAGCAACGCCCTCCCTGTTTTTAGGGAGTTACGCCATTGGTGCTAGTCGCCATCCCCTAGCCTCTGGAAGGCGGGCTTGGGGTAGTCACGATACGGGTCCCGGGGGATGGGTCATGACAAATTGGTATCAGAGGAGTGGGTTCTACCATAGAACATAGGACTCTGATATTTTCTTTTCTGTGAAGCAATAGTGTTAAGCTTACTGATTGTGGTTTTCATTTTATGGAGTCCAGTGTTAGTGTAGTGGCCAATGTATCCATACACAAGGACCCTGACTTCTGTTTTCCGACTCAACGCCCAAACATATTAATTACGTCTGTGTTTTCAAATGTTTTCTTTAAGTCACCTCAAACCATGTCATCTCACCATGTATAGTCTTTTGACCGTGTCACACCTGTTTCTTTTCATGATCTTTGCATCTAGTCGATCATCGCGGGTTCCGTGTGGAGAGCGTCATGGTAGCCCACCAAGTAGTGAGGCCACAGTGTAGGGACCCATTATAGCAGAGGAAACATAGGTACCATTACCTGCTGGGATACCATTACAACCATCCCCAGCTGTAGAGGGTTCACGCCACATGAATGTGTTGCATGGGTTCCTGCGATAGAGGCCTCCGAGGTTTTGAGGCGAGATAGATATACAGATGGATGGGTACTGGCTGGGGTTTGTAGCATGAGTTTTCCACAGAGTTGGGACACCCGCATACTTGATGGGGTACCTAGGTGTTAGTCTCTTTTAGTGGGCACCTGAGAGGTGGTGGAACCTGATGCTCCAGTTTTACGACGAGGTGACCCACACCTAGGGAAACTTCGAGGGTCTTTCCATGGCAGAGTTTATACCAGCGACTCGACACTCTGTGTGTGCTCAGGAGCTGCTGCTCTTGCCGCATGGCTTTCTATCAGTAGCTGAGTTATCTATTGTAGGTAGTAGAAAAATGACATAGGGGCACGAGCAGGTTAGACCTACTAACAAATGACCCCAACATGTGACAATGGGGCTGTGGGGCACCCAAAATCGAAGGAGACCTGAATAGAGAAGAGTATGTTACTCCTGCAGGGAATGGGGTCATAGAGCGAGTGACTATCCGAATTCCCACATAGTTGATCAACATGTGATGGAGGAGCCACTATGATAGAGGCAGTGGTGGGAGTTTGAGCATCAGCCGAGCAGTGGAAAAGGAAATGGAGGAGGTCCTTCAGCAGATAGTGTTCGGAGTCGTCAAGCAATACTATTTCCACCCCGAAGCAGTTCATATCGAGCTCCAGATGCAGGTGGATAAGTGTAGGACTAGTTCTAGGCATAGAGTCCTATGATCATGATGCTTCTATATTCGTTAATTTTGTTTTTGTGGTTGCATTGTGTTTTGGTACTTTGAGCTATAGTAATAAAAGACACTGGTCCTTGTTACGTTTTATTTTCAGCCTATTTATGTGGTTAATACTAAGAGGTTCAGGAAAAAACCGTTGAATTGACCCCCACATTCGAGATTTCTACTAGAGGAGACCAAGTGACCACACACTGATGCCGACAGGGGGACTCAACCCTTGGAGGCGAGAGTAATGGTTCGATATCATGGTAGTATCATCGAGGCCTTACGACGTCTTCCATGACATGAATTAGTATTGTTCATGTCACGATTGATAGTATTAGGAAAAAGACGTGCTTCATCCAGGGGATGAGGCCAGATTTCTCTTTTCGGTAAAGGAGAAATCTTAGCATCTTTCACAGATCGTAGGCGAAGAAGGGTGAACGTCGGCCTACGTACCATGTCGGCCAACATCCTACCGACCAAAGATGGTACGAGATTCGATAGAGAATGTGATGATCATCCAGGAGTGGATGAAGACTGCACAGAGCAGGAAAAAGTCATATGCGGATAAGAGACGGAGACCTCTGGAGTTCTAGGATGGTGACCCCGTCTTCCTACGGGTCTCACCTCGATGATGTCTACAGAGATTTAGTCGAGGAGGAAATTTATCTCTCAGGTTCATCATACCTTTCCAGGTCCTCAGCAGGTTATGTGAGGTGGCTTACCACTTGTCTCTTCCACCTCGATTGCACCAGGTGTGTGACATCTTTCACATATCTCAGGTGAGGAGATACGTGCATGACCCTCCACACATCATCGACCACAGAAAGCTAGATATCAATGATGGGGAAAATATCACAAAGGTCCAGTAGAGATTTAGGATCGACTGGAGTGAGTCCTGTGAGGATTGTCGATTCCACTGGTGCACATTCGTTGGCAGCACGGGAACCTCCAGGAGAGCACATGGGAGAGGGAGGCTTAGATCTGTGATTAGAACCCCTTTTGTTTTCCTAGATTGTGTTTTAGCTTTACCTGGATGTAAATCCCTGAGATGGGAGTAATGTAATGATCCTGAAATTTCAAGGAATTTTTTTTCGTAAATTTTTTGGAATTTTACGAGTCCGCAGTTTCTAACGGCGCCTGTATCTGAAGCCCGGTGTGCCCGGAATCAATTTTTGAACTTTATTTCGGGTACGTTCAGTAAACGTACGTGTGGGTTTTTCAATCTTCTGAACCAGAGCTCGGAATTAAAATCCAAGGACATCGATGAACTCCTAGCACCGATATTCACTTAAGAGGACTTTTATCGTAGTTGCATTTTATGTGGGTTGAAAGTTAATTTTAGAGATATAATAAAAAAGTTAAATAAAAATCTTGTGAACAATTTTATTTATTTTTGGTAGTTTAATCCTACATGGGGAAGTTATTGGTGGGGCCCACACCCACATAACATCCCATGTGTGGACATTTGTGAGGTGGGGCCCACATGAGCCCCATCCTTTCATCTCCCCATAACTCCCCTCAGACTACCTTAAACCCCTTGTTTAATTCTTAACACCTCCCATCATTAAGGTTAAACTTTCCACCTTCCTCTATCCTTTTTAATATAGCAACACTTCTAATTAATGAGTTGAGCTCCTCAATTAATTAATTATATATGTTGTCATGTATTAATATTGAATTAGCAAGGCATCAATATATTTTTTAGAGAACCTATTATTTCTTTTGGGGTGGGCTATTATTTATGTGGAGAATGGATTGGTAGAATTCACCTTCTCCAACATAGAACACGAGGAACAATGTACTCTTTGATGAATGATAACGATTCCACCGAAGAACAATGACAAGTCTTCTCCTACATTCTTCAACTGTGGAAAGAACAAGAGGTGACACCTCAAGGAACACTGTTATATTTCCTCTTCCTCCATGTTAAGGAGAAGACACCGTCGTCAGCAATGACAATGTCTTTTTCTAGACCCTTGAAGGAACGGCATCAGACTTCTGTGATGTCATCTTCCACGACTTCAACAATACCATTGAATCAAGGTAGGGTTTTTGATTAATTTTATTGGAATAAAATTACCTCATTCTTCGTTGATTTATGTGGTTCATCATCGGACAAATGTTATCATCCAATTTGGTGGATGCGGGCCAAACCAACACACCATGTCGTTCTTCAATTGCTTGTTGGTTAATTTGACAATGGAGGCAGAGTTGAAACGGTGCGGTGCCGCCACACCGCACCAGAGAAAGAGACCACGTCCCTAAGGTGGCGGAGACCGAAGGTCGCGACCATGACGGGTTGCGGCGGAGGAGGACCGGAACCATCGCACAGACCGCATGAAGGAAACTGCGGCCCGTGGTGCAGGCCTCTCGGACGAAGCAAACCGGTCGGCCGAAGACGGCCGGGCCGGAGAAATCGTGGCGCCACCTTGGTGCCGCACTACGGGAAGACCGCGGCCCGCTATACGGGCCGCTCTCTGGACTAGCTGGCCAGCTAAAGCCGTCCCCACAGGAGGATTGTGGTGCCATGAGGTGCCGCGTTGTGGAGGACCGTGGCCTGCGCTGGGCCGGCCGCATCAGTAGGCGACCCGGCCGACTCGCCAACTGCCCAGACGGAAGAAGTCGTTTGGCGCCGCGTGGGAGATCAGGGGCCTACTCGTGCGGGCCGCTAGAGCCGAACAGAACTGGATGGCTTCGCCCAACCTACAGGGAGGGTCAGTTCCAATCGGAACCATCGGTTTCTATTAAGAGGGGGCCACACACCCCTCACTCTGCGCAATGCTCTCGGCCACATGGGCGAGCCGCGTCAGGCCCCCGGGTCCGGCCGCATGTTCCCGGGCCGGGACGCCAACCGCATGGTCCGGGCCACAACCGCTGGGCTGCGCCGTAGCATACCGTGCCTTCCCCAAAATCGGGTCGGGTCTACCCTGTTCGAGTCGACCTCGTGTGGGTTGGGCCAGGTCGGACTAGGCCCAGAGCCCCCATTTTCGGTCCGTTTCCGGTCATTCACCCATAACTTATGCTACGAACCTCCGATAGAAGCACTGTCAGTTGTGTTCAAATAATTTGATCAATAAAGTCATTTTTTTATATTAGATTCATGGTTTTGGTGATTTTTGGGTATGGCCGGGTTGATTCAAACTCGAAACCAACCAAGCTCTCAGAGCAGAAACACTTATAACTTAAGGACCGGATGTACGAATGACGTGCCTTCAACTACATTGGTTTAATTTTGACGAGATGGTCCTTTTGGTATAATCCATGCTGGATTCGGATGAGATTGTAGAATGGTCGGGTTGGTTCATACACGAAACCAATCGGGACCTCGGGACAAAAAGGCTAATAACTCACAGACCAGGAATCTGATTGACATTCTCTCTATTGCGTTGAGACCCCTATGACAAGGCGGTCCTTTGAGATACTTCCACGTGAGACTTCATGACACTTGGAGTATCGACCAGTAGATCGTGGATCGGAACCTCCTAGAGACGAGCATACAGAGTACAGAGACCTATTAGCTGTAGACATGACGACTGCTTGACCGATTCGACTCGGAGTGATTCGACTAGCCTAGTGGACTAAGTGCCTGGTTTGGAGGTAGACCCACAGCGTACGGAGCACCTGGTTTGGAAGCAGACCTGAGGTACTTGACAAGAGGATTACCTCTGACGACTATTCGGGGTAGCGCCCGGTTTGGAGGCAGACCCACAGCGGAGGAGTGCCCGGTTTGGCAGCAGACCCGCGGTACTCGACAGGAGGAGTTCCTCAACAGTCTAAGGTTAGTGATTAGCGCCTTAGAGTCATGACATGGCCACTATACTCAAAAGATGAGGAGTTCTCCAGCAATTTTGGTTTCGATAATGAAATCCTGTTTTGATTTGAGTCAATGGCCTTTGTGTTTTACTCATGATTGATATGGGTTACTTGATAAATTATGTATATATATTGGCATATATCTAAGTAAAGGATATCTGCTGAGATATTTCATTTTGGTTTATCCTTGATTTATTTTCATGAGACCTTGAGGGTTTTGGGTTCCCTACTGAGTATCGTTATACTCACCCCTGCATGGCCTACACCCACATCTTATTGTGTTTGCTGCATTTGATGGACATCACTGACAAAGGCAGAGTTTATGAGGACTGGATGGTACACGGAGGTGGACCTCATGAAGAGTCGGTACCCAGAGGAGACGGACAGACATGGAGTGATGGGCAGAACATCTGTACATACCCTTCAATTAGGAACGCAGAGGATGATCCAGGAGCTTCTTCCTTCTTCCAGCTGTTTTTCTTTTCAGTTGTACTTTCTTTCAGTTGTAGTTGTACCTTTTCGTTGGGCTTGTATTTCCGGACCCTTTTTACTTTCATCACACTAGTTACTGCATTACATAGTGTTTTCTGCCGCTTTTTCACTGGTTGTGTGTGATTACATTTTATAAAGGCAATGCCTTACCAGTTTTTTAGGGAGTTACGCCTTTGGTTCTATTCGATATCCCCTGACCTATGGAAGGTGGGTTTGGGGTAGTCACGATACGGGCCCCGGGGGATGGTTCGTGAAACCCTACATGTGCCTTTGGGTGTTTGTATGTTACCTTTTTCCCAAATTAAGAAATGTAAAAGAATTACTTTGAGGTGGTTCTAGATCATGATACGTGGACTAGGTCAGTTGCATTCGAGTTGGTATATGGGAATTTTTTACTATTTTATGGTACTTGTTTATACTAGATTGTGTTGTTATAACTTTTATAATTTTATTACAATACTCTCAAGGGCGTTTCTATTGTATGCATATTTATTTTTTATCTTACTTCTATATTATTTGAGAATAATTAATTCCCACCTTCTATTGGTACGGTTCTTGGTGCTAGTTCTCGAACCATGGGGATCCAGAACACCCTTTGATCCATTTCTAGACCAGATCCGTTATTGGGTTACCAATGTTCCTGATATAGTTCATGATAGGTAAAAAAATTAAAAAATATTGAGTAAATAAATGAATTTCTAATTTACATTAGTTTCAATTTTTTTAAATTTAATGTCATTTTTAGGCCATTTATAATAATTTATATAATGAATTTATTGACCTAAAGAAAATAATGAAATTTTAATATAAAAAACATTGATCATAAATTATTAATTTTATTATCAATTATTCATTTGGAATAATAAAATTTACCAATAACGTAATAAATTTTATATTTTTTAAATATTTTAATTTATTTTTCTATTTCTTGCACAAATGTTGTGTCGATGATTCATAACTGTTCAATTTAGACATATAAAAACCAAAAAATAATTATGATAATAAAAAAACTATTTATATTCATTTTATCCATTTAAAAATATTCATAACTTCTATTTTACCAGGAAAATGTTTTATAGTTATTAAATTAAATGGAGTGTAATTTTTTTATTTATCCATTATTTTTCAAAATATAAAGAGTTTTTTCAATGGAATGTGGACTAAAAATTCAATATTATTTATAATATTAGGATTTTGATAAAAAATATGAAATCAATAAATTAGTTAATTTAAATTGTTTTATTGATTTTTAGAACATATCCTAATGGTTTAACAAATTTTTACCCATTTTACTATATACCGTGGTGATACACATGTTCATTGTTATTATTCAACATAAAAAATATGAAATGGATCATATTACATAATATGTGTATTATGATTCCAAATATTGAGTCCATTTAAAGTGGTTTAATTTATAGAGGTGTTAAAATATTTAATATCTATTTTCAAAACACAATAAAACATTTTTTTGAAAGATGGCACTCTTAGTATTAAAATGATTTTTAGGGAATTATGGTATAATGGCACTTACAATGGAATTTTCTATCATATGATAAATAAAATTATCTTATATTAATTTTTTAAAAATTGGAAAGCAAAATAAAACATTGAAATTACATTAATAAAAAAATAAAATTTTTATTTTTAAAAAACATGATATTCATCATTACTCAGAGAAAAAATCAATTTTTATTTAAAAAAATTATCATAATATTATTTTGATAAAATTTATTTAAAATTTATTTACATTTAAATGAATAAATGATTTAAACTAGAACGAAATTATTCATCTTATTCATGAAAAAATAAAATAAATTCCATTTTTATTTAATTTTTTTGTTATATGGAAAAAATTTATAGTCATTTCTTATCTAGTAACCACAATTATCTGAATGATAATTTTCTAATAAATATATGATCTATTTATTTCATTAAAATTACTCACAAATTATTACTAATTTAATTTATATTTATTAAATTACTTTTTACATATAAATTTGTTTTTTGAAAAATATATAGGTTGATCTATTTTGATCTTATTTAAAATTGCGTTCTTATTTTCGATGAATTATTTATGATAATTTTATTGAGTTAAATATCATTAAATATATTTTATAATGTGGTTACTCTTATTCATACCTACTAATCCATCATCCATGTAGGGAAGCAGCCCCATATATCATGGTGTTGGTATCTGATACTAAATACATTTGAATGATTACAAGGAATCAAGCCCCAAAGGACATTTTAGATTAGTATTCTTCGTAAATTAGATATATAAATGTGTATTGAATTACATATGTATACACTAATTAAGTCATATTTGTTTCTTCTTTCTAAAAAAAAATTTAAACAACTTCAAGGATAACTCTAATCAATCTAATATATTCTTTAATTTCATTCATAGTAAACTTCATGGATTTTTGGGGATGTATATATAAAATGGGTGAGCACAAATCCTCAATAAAGAAAAAATACAGCAGAAACAATAATGAACAAATGTGAATAGTAAATATAGAATGTTAAATAACTTAATACAAATGCTAGGTTATCAATAAAATGAATGAAAGTACATAAGAAATATGGAAAATTAGTAACTAGAAACACTTTCCATTCAAATAACTAGATAAGGAAAAATATATATGTAAATATATGATAATAAAAAACATTCCACTAATCAATGACTTGAAATGAAATTTACCCATTAAGATGACGATGAAAAATTTCATGGATGAATAATAATTGAAACTACAATTAGGGAAATTTATTTCTTTATGGATGTCATGAATCAATCACATGAAAGCCTTTAAACATCAAGATTTTTCACAAGATGCTTCAAAATTAAGGGTATAAACCCATTTGTGCTATTATTCATCTCATGAGAACCTTTCGATGCGTCTAAGAGATATATAATGTTCGGGCTCAACCCATAATTGCTAGTCCAAAACATTCCTCGTATTAAAAAAATAAAATAACTAAAATTCCTTATAAAATAATTGTATTGGATGAGAAATATGGATCTATCAATCATTCCTCAATTAATAAAGTAACAATCAATGTGGGCACTATATGTAAAATGGTATACCATTAGACAATAGTAATATCCATGAAAAACAAAATAGATAATAAGGGGTAATTTAATGTTCAACAACCATAGAAAATTTAATACATCAAGGTGAATAACAAAAAAATCAAGGAAATCAATGTTAATATCATCCTTTTCCAAATCAATATTTTACCATCCCAAGGAAAAAAAAGGATGGTATCAATAAAACAAACCCAATTGGATTAAATAGAGGGTTGTTTCATTGATGAAATAAAATATTAACTTTTATAATATTCTTGAGAAAAATATCCTTTTCATTTGAAATACATTATGAAATATAGATGTAATTTTAAATGAAATGAAAGTGTATAAATATGTAAATTTCATACAACTTAAACAAAAATTTTCCTTATTTATGGAAAAAAGGTTAGTAAATGAAACCTTTGAAAAGTGACCAGAATGTTCATTCTAAGACATTGGTAAATGAAAAATAGGAAAAAATATCTTTACCAAATAATTTTAAAATCTTGTTTGAAAACATTTAAATAAAACATGGTTTATGAATAAAATATGATCTCTCACAAAAGAGATATGTTAATTCGGGTTTTCATTAAACCATTTTTAAAACACATTGAGTACCAAGGATAGGGAAAATTGTAAAAATACACGAAAATGGTCATGAATATATAGATAAAAATGAATTTAATTATTGAACAATGGTTATATAAATTTCTCTAATTGAAATTCCATTAAAATATCAAAAGGATTAGGCTTGAGAAAAATAATCATTAAACATTCCAAAGTGTCCCATACCACATTGAAACATGGATAAATCATAGAACTCATTAGATAAAATAATTAAATTATAATATTAAATAAAATAAATTAAATGGAAGTCATGATATAATATATCCAAATGTCTGTAGGTACTACACAAAAAAAGTAGTATGTGGTGAATACGATATTTATCTCATGAACGTAAAATGTGAGATGAAATTTCTTTAGCAATGTGGTAACAAGTTAATTAGAAATCCCAAAGATATTTATCCATAAATAAAAAATTTAAATACAATTAATAGAATGTAAATCATGATTTTATTTGTTAATTTGGCAGTAATTACACTATATATAATAAATTCTACGTACAACAATTAAGTATGCCTCACGTAATGAAGTGAGACAGGAATCCCTTACCTTGTTTTTCTTTTCAAGTAAATGTCCATTAAATTCCATTATCATAAAAATAAGTTAATGTTTTAATAGATTTATAACCTTTTTCATATTTATAATTATATTTATTTCAAATATTACCATGTTTTTTAAAACTAATCAAACAATTAACATTACAGTGGGCGTTGTTTTACCGTATTTTGTTTATGTGTCTGAACAGCTATTGTAGATCAAATATGGTCAAATGGGTCATTATATGACATCTCCAAATTTATAACCATGAAATAAATGTCATATGATTAAATTAATTGAACTTTTAAAATCAATCATTATATATGGTTATGAAAATTAAAATATATTAAAATCATGGAAACTGTTTTCTATACATACGCATGAGTATCATTTCCATATTTAAATGATCATTTTTTTAAAATGGTTGTGGCCAAAGCATCATTTTTTAATTAATGAAAAGATAATAACTATTTATAACTGGGTGGAGGGAGGCCCATTACATAGCCTATAGTCTCAGTGGTCTTGTAGCCCATTACATAGCCCATATGCCCAATGTTTTAGGCCCAATTCTTATTCTATGAATAGAAACCCACCTGCTATAGTACCTGGATAGTACCACCGCTGCTACAGTGCCCTGCCACCATTATAGTACCCTCCAATCTATAGTAACTCCTTTAGTACAGTACCTCTATAGTACTTCTCTACTTCCTACTTCCAATGGGTTTTGAACCCCCATATTTCATGTAGGATTATGTGGTGCTTACCACTAAGCCAAAACCCAACTACTTAAATGATCATTGGGAAAAGAAGGTAAGTATATAAAATAATTTCAAAATGATCATTATATAATAAATAAGATGTTATTTAATCATATATAATTACATATAGAATAATTTAATGAAAAATGATTCACATCATGTTGAGGAGGTGGTACTCCTCACATCCATGAACGACGTTCTCTCTTTTAAAGTGCGTGAAGTGGTAATAAACAAGATGATATATATATATATATATTCCATAAATGTAATTAAACAATTAATATATTATTGATGTTATGTATGCAACTTATTTGTAATTATGACTAATCACTTATAAATTACATTTATCGTGTGAACAAATAATATCGCTTTGAGGGGGTGGTAGTCCACAGTTCCCCAACAAGAGTATCATATTAAAAAAAATGGAAAGCATAAATATACATTATAAATAAAAATTACATAATTTTAAAAAATTACAAATAAAATATATATCATATATAAATTGATTTTACATCAAAATGTCCTCCATATGAGTCGGTAATGGAGAATTGAACAATCAACATTTCGGGAGGCGGTAATTTGTCATTCACGAAAACATTAAGTCTATTACCCATTAGAAGTTGGTGTGTGTATTTTTAGGTTATAATATCAGAATAAAAAAATCCTAGTATATTTATGATACTTTTTCTGTTTTACCATAAAATAATAATGATATTTTAGGGGCTGGACAATGGAAATGAAACTAGAGAGATTGAGAAAAGACATTACCTTTTAATCAGGTGACCACATTATCATTAAAACAAAAGGCTTTGTTGTAAGGGTATAATAATAGATGGATTATTTTAGTAAGATTATATGAATAATGGTAGAATATTCGGGTTGTTATTGGAAGAAATTAAGATGTTTTAGATGTTTGTGGAATGAGTAGAGTCAGTGGGCCTCTATAAAGAAGGAAAATGAAACACTTGGTATTCTTGATGATAAGTTTGGTGTGCAAATGTTATCACCTAAAAAAGTCATAACAGTCCAGCCAAAATCATGTATGGAAGGTTCATTACTGAAAATGGCCATATATTGGGTTTCGGACAAGTGTCTAGGTCATTTGGGCCCATAAACGTTGGGTTTTATTCAATTTTTATTGTAATTACAACTTAATCAGTATAATTAATTTTAATCACTATGGATAATCATTTCAGTCAAAAAATTAGCTAAACTTATTATGAAACAAATACTACATTTCTTACAATTGTGTATGTCAGATATTTTAAATTCAAACCATTGATGCAGAAAATTTAGGTTTAATGCTAATCATGGAGACAGACAGAATAACTGGTTCTGTTAGCAAAATGATCAAAAGATTGTAATGTTTAAATATTCAATTTAAAAAAGTAAATTGATTTGAATTAACATAATTGTATATATATATATATAATTTAATAATTATTACTATAAAAAATTTTAATTTCATTTATTGTTATTAATTACTTAAATAAAAAACCTATTTTTAACTAAAAAGTGATATTCTAGATTATTCACTAAAAATGATGCTTCTCAAAAAAAAATACAAACAATTCACACTAATATAATTTTATAATTAAGAATTAAAAAATAAATTTTATTTAATCAAATTCAGTTGATAATAGAGCTTAAATATATATTTAAAACAGGTTCTCCATTAAAGGTGGTAACAACCCTTCATAAAAATAGGGTTTGGGGTGAAATATTGTGTTAGATCTTGTCTTATTCTTACCAAATCAAATGGATGAATACAAAAAATAATTTTTTTAATATGTAACATATTCATTAAATTATATCACTCACTAATTTTAATTAATGTTTTCTATTTGGGTAAAACGTATTTGTGATCAAAAAAATCGTTTTCTATAAAAATATGCATTCAATGTTCAATTGATTCTTATATTCATTTATAAATTATTTGTAACCAATTATTTAGTTATATAAACCATATATTTTCATATTTAATTATTATTATTCAAAAATTATAGTTTATATCTTATTATATTAAATAAAAATGTTTTAAATATAGATTGATTCTTGGTAAGACTCCGATTTTTGTATAGCACAAACCATCTTAGAACCTCTGTTTTGCGTGTAATGCAAGATATCGAGGAAGATATATCTAGTCTGTAATGCAAGACAAATCAGTTTTGTTTGAATCTAAATATATATATAATCTATTTTAAAAAGTAAATATATAATAAAGAATCATGATGTTACCTAACAAGCTTGGTGTCGCGTGCCATATATGCTATCGAACACAAGGTTCTTACTTTATATTTTCAGAGAGTCACACTCTCCCCACATTATTTAAATTGTGTCCACCTAATTTGAAATCAATCATGTTGAAAAATTGTTTGAAACATTCTATGTTTTAAATCCCTCATCATGAGAGTGTATCATAAGTAATCATCTATAAAAATAAGATTGAATGTACAAAGGTCACATGAAATGCCATTTAACTTGGTCTCTAATTAGGAGAACATCAGTGGAAATTTGAGATAAGTTCATGTAAGAAAAAAAATAAATACATATATATATATATTGAATGAGGTCATCAATCAGAAAAAAAATTTAATGATTATTGTAAAGTTTAGGGATAAAAAACATGAAATAATTGGCAATTTAGAAATCCATCATTTCAATATAAATTTCGGTATTAAGAATACATTTTTATTTCGAAGTCATTTTTATAATTTCGGGTAAATATTATACTAATTGAGAATATACAAAATATTCTTCCATTCTAGATTTAAATATCATATGAACAATCATATCTTTTTGATGTGCTTTGATCAAATACAATTTCATCTCATCACTCACAAATAAATAATTACCAATAATGATTTTTTTTCCTGAAGCACTAAAATTATCTTTTACAGGGCTGCAAGAACTATAAATTAGTGACATTTCATAATATTTCTGTTTAAATATCACCCAAAATAAATATAGTTAATATAATAATTTCTATTCCTCAAAATTTTCACTACTAGTTCATCATTAATATTTATTCATTAATTTTTTAATTATGAACAACGAAAATTAACAAGGACATTACATTAGTTAGTTGTTTTCATGAAACCCTTATCATCCTTAGGTGATGGGTTCAAGACTCATGGAATTTCCAGATTTTTTTGGTTGTCACTCAACATATAGATTTTTTGTTTCATAAACCATATTAGTATAATTTTAAATATATAAATGATAGACATCCTTGAAATTATGATAATATATTAATATAATTTTACATACTTTTTTAATACAACCTCGATAAATAAATACCTAATACATTTTATTTCCACATAGGCTCGTCCAAGGTCATGATTTTGTGACCTTGGAGTGGGAATTGACATGGGTAATTTCCAGGATCCCCATATTTGTGAAAAATAACTATAAAGGATTTCATAAGATGAGTTTCATTTCCTTCTATCGTACTCTTCTTATTTCATCTACAATACTTTTCACTATTTTCTTATTTCCCATGCATAATGAATTTATATATTCCATTAAGTTACATTCTTTAGTGTCTCCGTCCACACTCCTCACATTACAAATGTTTATCCTTCTTTTCTACATGGTCTGCGCCACTTGAACTCTTATTATCCTCCACCACTCTTATCTTTATTTCACTAAGAAGTAGGTAAAGGTATATATTATTAATCATATTTTGTGAAAAATATTTTATAAGAAACATGATATATTTATCTCTTATAAACACATTATATTTTTGATCATTATCACCACCTTTTAAATCATTTTCGATATTAACTTAAATTCCTCAGCTTCCATCCATTGACTAAAACTAGAAATAATAGTCCGAGAAAAAATATTAACAGTGATAATGTTTTATAGTTATCTATATGATATATAAATCATGACACCATATTTTTAAAACTACATAAGATTAACCTAGATTATTCAATGTCAATTTCCATTCAATTGTTTCATAATGGTTTCTACGAAAACATGGATTTTCCTATGAATATACCCTGATATTGTCAAGCTAGGTGCATAGTACGGCCTGTTGTCATGTACTAGGTTATCCTTAGTCAATTTGGGAACACCGTGTTGAAGATGCCGGTCCTAGGTACATCTATGCCAGAATCATGTCCACTTATAGTATCTAGAAATTGAATTATCTCTAAGAAGACACAAATAATCATTACTTTACCAAAATTAAAGGTTTTTTATCATTACATATACATATTCTATCTTAGGGTCATGTTTTGTTTTCTAGGTTTTCATAAATCTATTTCCAATAGTTTCAATTAATCTTGCTTTGATAAAAAAAATGCAGAAACCCAACCCCAGATAGCCAACGGCCAATATCATCTGATAAATACATTGGAATGATTACATGGAATCGAGCCCCAAAGGAAAAATCCGTATTTTATTTTTGGTAAACCAAATACATAAATGTGTATTGCATTACAAAATAGATACATTAATTAAAACACATTTTCTTCTTCTTCATAAATTAATAATTAAAAAACATCGAAGATAACTCTAATCCATGTAGTATATTCCAGAATTTATTTCATAGTATTCTTCATGCATTCCTAGGGAAAAAACATAATAATGGTGATCTCAAATTCCTATTAGGTGAAAAATATAGCTATAGAAATAATGAATCAATGTGAATAGTAAATATGAAAAGGCAAATAACTCAATACACCTTCCATGTAATCAATAAACTGAAAAAAGTACAAAAGAATAAGGAAATGTAATAATTAGAAACACTATCCATTCAAATAACTAGATAAGGAAAACTAAATTTGGCATGTTATGATACTAAAACACATTCCATTAGTCAATTAACTGAAATGAAATATATACATAGATATGTTATTGGAAAATAACATGGGTGAATCATAACTAGAACCAATATTTTGGAAGTTTATTTCTTTATAGACGTCATGTATGAGGCTAATGAAAAAATATTATAGATAAGACCATTCACAAGTAGGTTTAAAACTAAGGGTAGAAACCCAATTTCACAATTATTCAACTCATGAGAACTTGTCGATGCATCAAAGAGATATATAATGTCCAGGATCCACCTATCATTTAGTGTCCAAATCATTCCTCATATTTAATAATCAAAATAAATAATAATCCTTATCAAACAAAAATATTGTATGAGAAATAAAAATCTATAAATAATTCCACAATGGATAAAATAATTGTCAAAGTAGGCACTGTATGTAAAATGGTATACGTTTTAGGCAATAATAATGGACATGAAAATTGAAATGGATAATTAGAGAGAATTTAAATTTTAGTGGTCATAGAAATCTGAATACATCGAGGAGAGTAACAAATAATTTAAGTATGTGAATTTTAATATAATCCTAGAATAAATCAGAAAAAAACATCCAGAGGAAGAATAAGTATGGTTTCAATACAAAAAAAACCCAAATTAAGTGAAATAGAGGGTTGTTGTTGATGATGAAATAAAATATTAACCTTTAAAAATAATCTTGAGGGATAAATCATTTTCTTTTCAAAAAACATTACAATTTGAGAAGAATACTTCAAAGAAATTATTGTGGATAAATTTGAACATGACGTAAAAGATAAACAAAAAATATTCCATTTGTACAACTAAATGATAGAAAGTTCCTCGTTTGGAAAGTGACAATAAGATTCTTTATGATAGATTGGTGAATGAAAAAGGATAATGCTTCTTTATGAAATCATTTTAAAATAATTATTGAAAACATTTTAGTAAAACAAGGTTTTTATAATAAAACTGGTTCTCTGAATAAAGAGAGATTTGAATTCGGGTTTTCTAAAATATTTTTAAATCACTTTTAGTACCAAAGAGTGGAAACTAGTTAAAATACATTAAAATTTTCTAGAATAACAAGATAATAAATAATGGGATTATTTAACAATGTTTATATAATTTCTTCTAAAGGATACTCCATTGAAATATCATTAGGATTAGTCTTGGGGAAAATGATCATTAAACATTCCAAATTGTCTCATACAACATTGAAACATTTTTAAATAATAAACCTCAATAAAGAATAAAAGTAAAAGAAGCACTTAAATAAAATAATGTAAAAAGAATTCCTGATTGAATATATCAGAATAGTCATTAGTTACACCACTAAAAAGAAGTAAGTAGTGAATACGACATTTATCACAAAAATGTAAGAAATTATATTGAAGTACCTTACCATCATGGTAATCAATGAATTAGAAAACCCAAAGGTAATAATCCTTAAATAATAAATTAAAATACCATGAAGATAATATAAATCATGATATGAAATTTCAATCTGTCAGTACGTACCCCATATATAATAAATGTTGTGTACAACAATTATGTATTACGTACGTAATGAAAATGTGACAAGAATCCCTTTCCTTGCGCTTACATTTTGGTAAACGTCCTTTAAATTTCACTATAATAAAATTTAGATAATTTTAAATTTTCTTAAGAAACTTTTTCATGTTTATAATTACATTTATTTCGCTTATTACCATGTTGTGTACAACTACTCAAACAATTAGGTTTACATTGGATGTTTTTGACCAAATTCTGTTAATGTATCCAAACAACTATTGTTAGTCAACTATGGTCAAAAGAGTCATTATATAACATCTCCATATTTATTCCATGAAATAATTGTTATATTTTTACATAAATTATGCTTTTAAAATCAATCATTAAATATGGTTATGAAAATGAGAATATGTTTCAATCAAAGAGACGGTAGGTCATACATACGAATGACAAACATTCCCATTATTAAATGATCATTTTTAAAGAAGGTAAGTAACTCAGATAATTCTAGAATGATAATTATAAAATAAATATAATATTATTTAATCATATATACTTATATATAAATTTATTTTATGGAAAGGGAATCACATCATGTCGAGGAGGTGAAACTCGACATGTCCCCGAACAATGTTATCACATTTAAAGTGCGTGCATGGGTAATAAAGAAGATGATACAAAAAAATATTATCATATTTCTAGAAATAAAATTACGTCGTTAATATATTATTAATTTTTTTTAACTTATTTTTAATTATGTCCATTCATTTATACAATATATGTATCTTGAAAACAAATCATATCTATTTCAAGGGTTGGCAGTCCACACAACCTCAAATGAGATTATCATATTTTCACAACTTGGAAAGCGTAAATGTATTTTATAAAAAAAATTCACAGAAGGTTAAAAAATTATAATTTACATATATAACATTTATAAATAGTGTTTACATAATAATGTCCAGCATAAAAAGTTGTAACAAAAAATTAGATAATTATCATTTCGTGAGGAAAAAATTCAACGTTCAAAAAATCAATATTTTTGCTACAAAATAGATGTTGATGTGGGTAAGTTTAGGTTAAAAAAATTATATTTAGGATACTATTATTGTCATACCAAAATAGAATAAGGATACTTTAGGGGTTTTATAATGGAAATGAAACTATGGATATTGAGAAAATACATTACCTTTTAATCTTGTAACATCTTTTGGTCTAAAACAAAAGGATTTGTGGGAAGGGTTTATGAATATATTTATTCTTCATGGTTGAGGAGAAGAATTATGGGATACTATTTAGATAGGTAGTGGTGGAACTCACGAGGCCCGAGAGATTTGAGGAATGGGTAGATGTGACTGCCTTTTATTGGGAAGGAAAAGTACTCCCATGGTATTCTTGAAAAGAATATAGGTTTTCACATGTTATTACCTAAAAAATGTAATACCAAACCCCAAAAACTCATCAATTTATGGTTAATGGTAGAAAAATGGCTTGAAAAAGGGTTTTGTACAAGTTTAGAGTTAATTTGGGCTCTTATACTAAGGGTTTTTGTCCATTTTATGCTTAATTAGAATTTAATCACAGTAATTAATTTTAATCAACTGCACTAATAATTTTTTGTTATAAATTAAGTGGATATTATTACAAAAACAAAATTATCTTTCTTATAATGGTTTATATCATTTTTCAAAATTCCAATCATAGGAGAGGAAAAATTAGGAATAATGCCACTCTCGCGGACTGACAGATTAACTTGTTCTAGTAGAAAAATGTTCAAAGGATTTTTATGTTTTTATATTCAATTTAAAAAGAATAATTTATTATAATGAAATAAATTGTATGAATATATGTATAATTTATCAAATATGACTATAAAAAATTTATAGTATAAATTATAATTAATAATCATTAAAAAAAATATAGTTTTTAACTAGAATGTGGTATTTTTCACAATTCACTAAAAAATGTAGTTTCTCAAAAAATTACCAAAAAATATCCCAAAGAAAATTTTTAAATTATGAATTCAAAACTAATGTTTATTTTATAAAATTATTTTTATAATAGTGTTAAAATTTCAATTTAAAATAGGTTCTCCATTAAAAGGTGTTAGAATATTCATAATAATAATATAGGATTTTATATAAAATATTAGTTTTGATCATATCTTATGGATAACAAATATATTTGTTGAATATATAAAATAATTTATTGATTATATAAAATAATTATTACATTAATATTAATAAATAATTTTAATTAATTTTATATCTTTGGGATACATAACAATGTGAGAAACAAAAAAAATTATTTAAAAATATTCTTTTTAAAATTCAATTGTTTTTTATATTAATTTATAATTTATTTATAACCAATTATTTATTTTCAAATACATAAATTTTCAAAATTTTGTTAATAATATTAATAACATATATTTTATAACTTATTATATTAAATAATACTATTTTAGATATATATTGTTTCTCGGTAAGACTCGGTATTACGTATTTAGAAAGTCGTCAAAGAAGGGCGCTTTTACATGCAATGCAAGCTATTGAGGAAGATCTCTATTGTGTGTAAGAAAATAAAACTCAGTGTTTCATGAATTGAAATATATATATTATCTATTTTAAGGAATAAATATATTGTAATGTATCAGAATATTACCTTATGCGCTTGGTATCACATGTCATACACGCTACCAAACATAAGGTCAATACTTTAGTTTTTTGGGATGTCACAATCCACATTATAATAGTCATATAGTAATAATTATATATTATATCACAGTCACATTTAATATCGTCATTATATTTTGTATAATTAATCAAACATAATATTAATATTAAACTAAAAATATTGTTGTTACATTATTTCATGAAAAAAACCCAATGATATCATTCCAAAATAAAAGAATTTCATTAACACCATTCACACATGCCTCATCACATCCATAACAATTTAGTGTATCTTTAATTCACTACAACATATGTATCGTAAATTATATCTCATGAAAATTCAACACATTAATGTAATCTTATAGAAAAACATGGTAATTATAGGTTGAAATCAATATGGTTATATAATATTAAGCCGCTACAACCCATAAAAATATGTATAATAGAATCATGATCTATAACTGATGTTTAGGACACATACCATAAACTATTAAGAATTACATATCATACATGACTAGAAATCATGAAACCCTAATGATTGAGTTGGGAAGATAGAGAATTCAACCATCCATTCCCTCACAAAACTGGATGTTACGGAAAATAAACATACCTATGTTATTTTGGTGTAAACTCTCTATTATGATATTCTTGTGGAGTATAGGAAATCATAAAATACCTCAATGATATTAATCTCAAAAACATTGTAATATCGCGGTTCCAAGAGCCGCCTAATGGTTTGTCGTACCTTGTTGGTCAAATGGACTGAACCACATTTCCATGAACACTGGAGTCTATTGACTAGCAGGGAGAGCCCTGTGTGAGATAGTGGGGAAACTATGCCCTCATTGGCAGAGTAACACAGCAAAAACCATAGATAGTAGTAACATAAGCAGTAATACCACACAATAAGTAAACAGTGGAAAACTAAAAGTAAATAAACGACTAGAGCACATATATAAATGATGCATGTCACATATATCTAGTAAAGTAGCCAAAAAGTCACAATGATGGCAAAAATACTAACCCAAAGTAAAAGAAAACAAATAAACTCCAGCAACATAGCATTCCTCAGCTTGGTCCCATGCCCTCCAACTCCATAAATCATTTATATAATGTAGAAGTGCTCTTTATATTATTTATTACCGCAATAATATAACATGTTTGGAAAAAAAGGAATGACCCAAAAAGGTGTGAGATGAATTCTAGTAGGAAACCACTCGAAGAACTATGCCTAATTTTCAGTGAATATATATAGAATGAAAATATAAAAAATGATGTAATAAAAATGGATGTACTCAAAGTATGTAATCACATAGTTTCAACTACATTAATTTTTGTTTACCAATTATTCAAGAAATCAATCACAAAATAACCATCTGTGAAGTTCTCACAGTATAACCCCTCTGGTGCAGCTTAAAAAAAGGCTCTCTGAGGAAGTAATCACTGTTAATTCCCCATGTGACCTTTTCACATTTAACAATAGTCTCTCTGAGGATGCATTCAATGTCCAATTCCACCTATGGTCTCACAACAGTATACTACAGACTGTCTAAGGGAGAACTCAATGTATTCCCCCCTATGGTCTCATAACGTGAAAGGTAACTGACACTATGATGTATCCCTCAGCATCCATTCCCCCTATGGCCTCACTACACATGGTTCCCACATCCCAGTGTAAAAAAATCCAGAACAAATGATATTGAGCTTCCAATGAAAAACTCAAATACTACTCAGATAGAAAAATAAATGCATATCACAAGCATGTCATATAATAACAATTCTATCCTAACAACATTAGTCATGGAAATCATAACAGCCTAAAAAGCAGTTCTAGACCCAATGACCAATATCAAACAAACATGGGAAACGACATCCATAAAAATGTAATGAACCTTATTCATAATCAAAATAACTTTCTTAGGAAAACATTGATTGAAAGGAAAACAATAGGGTTAAATTTTCTGGACATACAAATTCCATAAACATGGGTATTCGACACTCTTGCACATATTAGTCAAAGAAAAATATGAAAAATAACAATCCATCTACATCAACGTTGTACCATCAATATAGTTTAACCCTAGACTTTGAATGGACTTAGAACATTGTAGATATGCAAAACGTCAAAAACACTCAACCTCCAATAACTCATTCTAGAGGAAAAATCAATATGAGAATCTCTATATGAAAGAAGAACTCACTAAGGAGATTCCAATGTAATAAATAGTGTTCGATTCGGCGAACAAATGAGGAGTTTGTGGCTCAAAAAAGAATCAGAGATTTCTGTCAATCTTAGAGGATATGTGGCAAGAATAAGGCGTTTCTACGAATGAGGCGTGACCCAAGTCCATTTAATTAAATAAAAGAAAAAATACATAGCATGTACTATTAATGAACATTCTGTCAATTCGCCTCAACTGGCCCCCGACATTACTATCATGCAACGTCACCCCAGACAGCCATGTCTCAGCCATTACACACCGAAGACACAGTCGTACGCGGTAATAGAGTACATGGCGTGTACCCCTAAAATTTCCAAAAACTACACTTTTCCTAAAAAACACTAGAAAGGAAGATCTATTCCAGAAAATGAGATTTGGGTTCTTACAAACACTAAGGAAAAATATCATTACGTCTATTAAACTACAACTACTATCCCACATGACATCGAGCGTCCACAGATAATACCTAGAGAAAACGTTCTCACACATGAACTCATAACATCAGATTAATTATTATTAACAATATCCACTATTATTTAGTATGGAAAATTTATTTACTAGATCCTTTTATAAACTATTTCTTAGGAATTTTATTTCATTGCCATCATGAATCATTCCATGAAAAATAGTTTAATCCTTTTCCTTCCACCCCATATTCCCCTTAGTATTCCTACTAATAATCTCAAATTTTCCATTACATCTTTAAAAAAATTCAGTTTCCATCAAATGAGTTTGTTATTAAGTCCTTAACTATTACATAATTCCTGAAATTTTGGTCTCATCTAATGATAACTCAAATTATTATCAAATAGTGAATAATTCATCTATAATTTTTAGATGGAAATCTAAAATAAATACCTCCCAAAAAAATATCCATAAAAAACATTAAAAAAATTTGGATGAAGAATAATTTATCTAATTTCGAGGACTTAAACTTAACCAGCAAAAAATAAAAAACACCAAAAATGTATTCCCAACAGTCATCTTTTGTTAGCCATATTAATATTATTCTTATCCAAAATATTTAAATTCGGTTATCCATACACTCAACCTATGTCATATACCCCTTATCTGACCATCCCAAAAATAAAAAACATCAAGGTTATATAATACAATAATAAACAAACATGGAAACAAATGTAATTTCATTACACAAACTCATAAAAAACCATTCCCATAACTCTATAGAATCAAATACTTTAACAAAAAATGGGCTCTCTTATCTCTAAACTATTATCTATATAAATGAATATTTTTATTAACTCAATTAGTTTAAAGAATAATTTTTAATGGATTAAAAAAAGTATCTTATAATTAACAACTAGCAAAAGATAAAATGAAAATATAATCATGAATCAAGATATTTATTCATGTATAATAAAAGTTATAGATCTTTTGTAAAAAATCTCACTTCTCTGTAAAATTAATTAAATCATTAATATCATATTAATTATTATATCATATTTCATAAAAATTATTTATAATAATCCAAATCCATTTTACTAATAAGTAGAAGAAGAAAAAATGAATCAAATATCAACTGTTATTTATATCAAAATGTCACTATAAGAAGAAAAACTCCAATATTATTCATTTTTTTTAAATAATATTAATTCATTCAGTTACCTAAATAATTTGAGGACTGATAAATTCATACAAAAAAATAATATAAAATGAGAATTAATTATTCCACTTCTTCAATACCCAATACAATCTCCTAAAATAAAAACCATTAACTTGCTCAAATATAATATCACATCTTTCACAAGTACATCATGATACATATGGACATCCCACTATAGATGAAAAATAAATCCCCAAAAAAACATATGATTACAAAAGTAATCAAACTCCCATAATATATTAAGAGTGATAAGAGATAATAGAACCAACCATAGAAGAAGACAATAACCGATGATAATTAATTGATTATAACTAGTAGTTTGGGGCCAAATTATTGAAAAGGGAGCAAAAATTATCTAAAATAAACCTAGAGGATTCATTGGGTTTAATGGATAATGGATTAAAATATAGAAATAATAGTGTGAAAAAATATTTTTCCAGGATATAATTTTAATAAACCATGATCAAACACCATTTAACACTTCATAACAATTAACACTTTAACCATAACTAATGTGCATCAAGGGTGGATACACCATAAAAGATTATACCTCTAGAAAGTATTATTTCATTTCACTAATATCACCCCAAATCATACAATAACGTGGATATGAAATATTTTATCCTATGAAGCACGTTGAAGTGGTCCCTCATTAAGATCTGATATAGAGTACATATCTATGGGTATCTTCGAAAAAAAACTAGTCTCGTATAGAAACTACCCATGACATCTATAGAGACACCAAAACCTATATCCTATGCCTCCATTACATAAAAATAAGACTAAACTACAAAATAATCCCTGAAACTATATCTCTCTATTATCTAATTGACCAAATAGAAAGCTTTCATTCTAGATGAAAATCATCACAAAACAACATCTACCAATATATTCAAACTATAATCCTCTAAACAACCAAAAACTCAATGTTTGGGGTTTAGAAAATCCTAGTCCTTAAATATGGTCTATATACCATGTAAATATTGAAATGTGACATAGTATTTAATGGTTATAAAAATCTGTTATATTTTCTCATGTGTTCATATTTTGTAAAAAAATCACTTTTTGTTTAATTTTTTAATGATCAATATTTTGAGAGGGATATAATAATGATATAAAATTTATGTTTGAAAATTTTAGAATGTTCAATATTTTAATTTGACTAAATATAAGGAAATATATAGGGCTTGATATTTGTATTCTACATTTTTCATTCTAAATCAATACACTAATATATCATTGTATGTTTATAATTTAATATTTGTGGAAAATTTAAGTTAATGGGACATATAATTAGAGTTTTTTCTAGATAATAATAATATTAATTTTTTCATAGAACCTAATTGATTCATATATCCATTTATTTCAATGTTTCTAGTCTTTATTTTTCTTCTTCTTGTACTATATATATGAAAGACCATTTGGGGGATGTATTTTTATATGTGAATATATGAAATCAAAAGTGTTCATTTTAAATTTTTTATAGTTATATGATTTCAATTATAAGATTCAATTTTTAGTTATAACTAAGTTAAATTTTTATAATTTAATATAATTTATATTATAATATACCTATGTAATTATATCCAACACTAGTTAGTTTATTTCAACTATTGGTGTACTAGGAGATATACCTAACGTTATATGGAATAATCTCTAATGAATTATCCTAATTAAATAAGGAATGAATTGAAAATTATACATATGTAAATTTATTATCTTCGTACATATAATTACCATGAGGGTGAGAGTTAGGACATTTTTTCTTATCAAAAGTATCAATATGTTTTTGAATGATTTTTTACCAAAACTAATAATATTTAACATTAATTTATTTATGATATAATAATTGTCAGATTAGGACTTCATCAATTGATCAATATTGAGTCAATTTTTTCTATGATAGATTATTCATTAGGAGAAAAATAATGATCCTATTTATATTGAGAGTAATTTTTTATATCTAAACAAATAAAAACAAAAAATTTCTAAAACCCTTCACATGGTGGTAAATAATTTACACCAATCATCAAAATGAGGTGAATAGGGAAGTTGAGTAAATATTATAAAAATAAAGAGAATAATTGAATTAAATAGAGATTATATCGTAAAATGGTAGAAAATAAGAGAATTTTCAATTTAAACAATATTGAAACATTATTAAACATGTTTCATATGGAAATAAACTATCATATGGAAATTATTCTAATAATCAGATGCCTGAATAATTATATCATAATTAATGAATTTAATTATATATAATAAATATTGGTAATGTGTAATGTGGGTAGGAATATAATAACTTTATAATTTAATGTTTAAAAATTTATTAGTTGAATATTAGACATGATAATGATAAAGTATAACATTATACTTTTTATATATTGAAATTATTAACTAATTTAATTTCATGGTGTTTTATATAAATTTCACTTATAGGGAAGAAATTTATGAAATATCATTTTAAGATTTATAAATGAAATTTAAATTGGTATAAAATATTTTATTATAATTCCAATGACATGAAATAAAATGAGTAATATTGTTTCATAGGATTTATTTATTAAAATTCCACTTTTGGAATTTATAAAAAAAAAATTCTTTAATTTTTTTTATTTTATGACATTTAATATAATTTGAGCGACTAATTTTTTACAACAATCATCTATTATATTATTCAATTTAATTTTTGATTATTATAGATATTATAATAATTAACAGTGTAAAATTTATAAACAATAAAATTCCAACCACAAAATATTTTGGCTCATATTTATATATACATCTCAAATAAAAATAGAATATATATGAATAATTTATCATAGATGCGTGATATATAATCCTGACGCTTGTGGATCAATTAATCATCTAGAATAAGTTTTTTTGATTATTCATAAAAAATAATTTAAAATAAATTAACAAATATATTTATAATAATCCCCTCCAAAATTTTCAATTAAATATCATTTCAATCAATATTATTTTCATTTATATTCAGTGAATCCAACTAATTTTTTTAAATATTTTAAAATATTCCCAATGAACAATTAATAATTTTATACATTAATTTATTTTAAAAATTAAAATGACTACATAGACTTTGTACATTATATTATTTATCACACCATTATGGGTCTTCACGATTCATCCATATTTTTTATTTCGTAACTCATATGACATATAAAATGTATATTTTATATAAATAAAAAATATCTTTTGGTTTTGGAATGTATTCTGAATAAATAAAAATAAAACATTCATTATCGTATCTTGTTTCACAGTAAAATGTTTACTATTGGATAATATTTGATTCCCTGGTAAAAACTATTTAAATTTTTTATTTAACTTGTATTTATCATAGGTGATCTACACATAAACTATATTATATTATTATGGTTTCTTGTAATATAATAATTTAAATATTATTTCTTATATGTTTAAAAATATTTGTAAATCTTTTGATATGTGTTATACTTACTCAATTATTGAATGTTTTTGTTTCATAATTTCTCCATATAAATTTAAAAAATAAATCCATGTCTTATATTTATGATAAATTGTTTTTGTAAGAATAATGATGTATATAGTCTTCTATTAAGTAATTTTGTTATAATAAAAAAAATCATTACAAAATATATTATGTGAATAATTTTTTTGTGGAAAAGGATTTGTGTGTATTTTTTATTTTTATATTGATCTAATAAATTTTATAAAATATTTTATATTAATTAACTCACATTATTATTATAATTTTTTTCCAAATGATTATATGTATTAGTTAATAAAATTATTTGCGATCCAATTTGTAATTTTTTATTTATATATTCTTCCACCACCATTTTTTATATTTTAATTGAGTTTTAAACTAATATAATCTTTAAAACATATGTTGTTTACCTTTTCAATTTTTTATTACCAATAAAACATCATAATGTGTTCTTCAGAATCATTTTTTTAACAGTACTACATTTTATTCATGCAAAAAAATATATGAATTTCTTTTTACCAAATTTTTTAACTCAAAACATATGATTCATTAATATACTATATAAAGAATTAAATATATATTTTATATCATATTTATATTCTATGTTTAAAATAAATTTTTTCTCTCATGTGTTAGATATAAAGGACATATGGTTTCGTCTATTTTTTGGAAATAATTCAATTATAAGTTATATTTGATGATAATTTTTTATTTTGAATTTCATAATGATATTAATAAATAATCATGATTCATAACTCAAAAATATAACTAGGTATCCTTAAAATATATTTATTTCCTTTTATTTATCACTTATAATCTAGTATTTTCATCCAATAAAACTATATATAAAATGTTATGTCATAATATAAATGTTTTTTATCCATTTCTAATGTTATGATATATGTTTATAATCCCATTTATATATTTAAGTATCCCCTTAATGTATTATATAATCATTAAATTTTAGGAATGGATTTTTTCAAATTAATTTTGAATATAAGAAACTACATATAATTTATTATTTTATAACATTGTCTTTCAGGAATTTTTTTTACTTCCATATAACACTTAATACATTACATGATAACTTTTTCTGAACTGAGTGGTCACTTATTCCCATGATTGTAGTAATTTTAACCTATAAAACACAATAAAACACCTACCCACACAATTAAAAAATTTCTATATAATGTTTAACATTATAAAAAAAATTATAGACAAACATCAATAAATCATAAATATAAAAATTATATGTTTTCTTGAAAGTATATGAAAAAAGAATAACAATAAATCACATTTCCCTGTGTCGATTGATCATGTCCAAAAATTAAGGTGGCATTTTATTAAGATCCGTAAGAAGTAACTGAATGATTTCTTGCACTAAGGTATCTATATATCTTGGGAATCACATAATACACTCATAAAATATCACAATTTCATGTGAATTCATAAACCATGTATTTAAAGAATATACATAATTATATTTTTTTGGCTATCTTGAGATTAATAATTAAAACTATAATATTGATATAATCCAAAGAAACATATTAAAATAACATTTAATTAATTAATATAAGGCTCTAATAGCCTCATTAAGTCAACTTAAATTGAATAAAAATTTCAAAAAATCTATTTAATATTCGAACACATTAAACTCTAATATTCAAAAATAAATGAAATTCATTACTTTTCGTAATTTTTAAGGAAATTAGAACTACCTAATGTTATAATCATATAAAAAATTAAGTATTATTACTAATATATATGATTTTGTTCAAACTGATCATTACCATACAATTTGTTATTTTCAATTATATCACCCATTATGTGGTACAATCCATCATATGATGGTAATAAATTTAGTGATCATAACCTCCATTAGAATACTCTTAATAAAATAATCATAGTCTAATCAGTCATTAAATATATTTCATTATATATATAATCATGTTAATATATATTTAAGACTCGTCATGGATATATACTAATAATCTAATTGGAAGGGGCCCCTTACATTTTCACTATATAGAATATAATATGTAAATATTTGTTAAAATCCATTTAGATGTTCTTCCAAATATCCTCTAAAATAATTTAATGGTATTTTTTGAAATTATCATAAACATTATCCAAATTTATATGAAAATTTTGTTGTACTTACATATCTTTTTATGTTAAAAAATGATTATTTACATAATCCAAAAAATTTAAGAAATTAGAGAACTCTATAAAATCATCCCTATACTCAAGATATGAATTGATATAGGGTTATATCCATCATAAATAAGTATTTTTATAAATTTATCCACTAGATATATCATAGGTATGTTTGCATTTTTTTTTTGATCTTTTTCCCATGGAATTGAGAATCCTTGAGTCATGAAGTATTTCAGTCCTATATAACTACCCAAATTTTTCCGATTCTCTATGAATATACATAATAGGTTTAGGGAATTTTAAAAACATCCAACACATTCTATGCTTTGGTTTATTTTTTACCCATCTGGATGAGAATAAATTGAGTTTTTTATAATGTAACATTCATGTCCATGCAACTAGTTGATTTGAGTGAATTAGGGAGTTGGTGGATTGCGGGGGATGTTTTGTGGAATTTGGAGTGTACAAGGATAATGTACATTTGAAAATTATGATAGAGGATGCTTCAATGGTGTGTATAGTTTTACTAGACACTAGAGGATATTTCTACAGTTTATTGAGTTTGGATATAGTGTATAGTCTTGGAGTTGGAATTTTGAGGGATCATCCAAATTTGAAATTTTTATGGTGTGTTAACATGGATGCATTGTTGATGGTTATGTTGTGACATAAATGGAGTCATTGTATCATATAAAGGACTACTGCAATGTAAGAACCTATACCATATTAGACATAGTTTTTTTTATAAATGTGTTGTGACTTGGAGTCCCGTAGGGGTGAATTATGTGGTTTATCCATTGCTTTAAATAGTTAAACCATGTAACATGGAAATAATGTGGACTTATTTAATTAGATTTGATCATTGGGTGGATTTAATGATTGTTTATTAGTGTCCAATATGGTCATTAAGATATGGTATGTGGACCTCAATATCAATATTATACATGAAATTTACCAACCATGCTATATTAGGTTCCCTCTCCCTACCCAATTGTCTAATCCATTTTTAGCGCTATCACACCATGGTTAGGGGTGTTGTGTAATGGTATTATATTTTCTAGTAGGCCAATAATATATTAATCTCCATCAAACTATATTCATTTAATTATTTTTTCATGGTTATTGGGTGGCCCATGTGCATTTATAAGAGATCCTTTATCTCCTCTTGATTACCTTTAAACCCTACCCTTATGAGATCAATCCTTGGTGGTTATAGTTGGGTTTCCATCAATAATCTTCACTTTTTTGAAAAATTTCATCAAAAGGGAAGAAAATTGAAAAACTAAGAACATTTTTGGGTCTATTTATTATAAGGTTATATTGTGGGATACTATTATCTAGTTTAATCATGTTTTTCACTTTTCTATTTCTAAGAGTTCACCTTCCACTTATCCTAAATTTTCACAATTTTTTCAAAATGATTCATTTATCATTGGGGATCCTTTTACTTTAATTTTTTTTTGATTTACATATGAAATTATCATGAGTATTTTCCCATTGGGGACAAAATATTCAACATATTTTTGAGAATAATAATAGGTAAAACTAAAATTAGTGGATATAGGGTATGGATACACATTTTTACTGCTTTTGTGACTATTATAATAGTAATTATAAATTTTAAAGGGTATTACTAAAAATTCCGGCTACTGGGATTCATGTATCCATTGGAATTGATATGTTTTTTGGAACCCTTGATTGTGTTATTGTTTGATATCACCTTGAATGATATAGATAATCTATTATATATGTCTCATGAATCAACTTCAAATATATTATTTTGGTTTTTGTGAGAATTCCACTGAAATGTATGGATGTAAATGTGGGGAAATTACTTTTTGTTAAAATTAAATAAATTTTGTAAAATTTTGTTTATATTTCTGGTATAGATGGGTGGGGTTCATTCATGGGGATATGATTGTCATAGGTCATAGTGTTCTGCTTAAAAATTCTTGGGATTATTTGTGGATATTGTGATCAGGATGTAGTTTTGATCTGTAATGATGGAAATGTTGAGGTTTCTCGTATAAGAAAGATAGTTTGATCATTCCAGGGAAGATTTGTGATAGTTTCCCAATAGTAATAGAATTAAATATTAATAATAAAATTGTATTGGATAATATAATTAAATGTATAATAGGTTTTATTGATTAATGAATTGTAAAATTATATTTGGATATTATTTTAGTGTTGTTTTTTTTAATATGAAATGAATGGGTCTGATTTAAAAATATTTGTAGTAATCATGAATCAATAAATTGCATTAACCTAAAATAAAATGATGGAATTTAAATTGCGATTTTGTTTTCATTTTTTATCATAATGCATTTAGAAGTGTTATTCAATATGTAGGTTGGTATGAGGAATTGTGTTGATGTAGTTAGTATTCATGATGGAAGAGCCCTTACGTTAGGAATATCTAATTGGATTTTAAATATTTTATTTTCATTATGATATCTATAAGAAACCGGCCTGAGTTAATAACTATATTAAAATAATAAGATTTGTAATGAATATAATTTTTATCAATGGAAATTTACTTCTTATAATTATGTGATATGGTATAAACAAATAATATAACAGAATAAAAACATTATAAATGTCGAATTAATGAAATAAATAAGTTAAGGAACATAAATTAATGAAATAGTAACTTGACCTTTGTAATAGTTATGTGAACCTTATGAATATTAAATAAACTAATTAAATAGTAAACTCACCATTAAAATTATAAATAAAATTTATCCATCATATAAGGGAAAACATGGTATAACTATTTCACAGTATAAGCTAATAAATATTTTTTAAAAAATTAATTAATATTTGTATTTTTATGGGTCCTAAATATTTAATTTCATTATTTTTTGATTAATTTAATAATATAAAAGAAAATTTATTATAATTAAATTTAATCATATATTAATATTTTTAATTATTAATATTATAAGATAATTTTATGAGACCATAATTGATTTTTCAAATTATTTCAAAATTAATTTAAATATGAATAATTGTATTTTCCAAGGAAATGTTAATTTTAATAAAAAATTATATTTATAATATTTAGAAAATCATTTCCATTAAATGGAATTAATTTTTGAATTACCAACATCTATTAATGTATTGAGTTAATTTTTTTATATTTATCTAAAATACATGATTTTTTTGGTGAATAGTAAAATATAGTAATTTACAACAAATGCTAAATGCTTGAATTATAAGGTCATATGTGATGTAGTGCATATATAAGCCCACTATCAAGAAATCAGAAGCTCAATTTACTGTATTTTTTCCAAAAATAAACATGATTTATTTTATTGAGAAAAATAACAAAATAATGATTAAAATATTCGAAAAACACCTCCCTCCTCCACTACAAATACCACCCCTCACCACCTCTTCACCTCGCACTTCTCATGACTGGATCCTTATCCAAATTATTCCCAATACTCTACCCAAACCACTTCCCCATTTATAGGAACATGTTTTCTTCAAAAATACAAAAAAATCACATGAGGAGGTTCTCAAGAATAAGAAATCAAGTGGTAAAACCCTCTTCTATCATCTTTTAATTTCAATTAATCTTCTTTTCATTTCTATTTCTCTTTTCACATCCCCTAATAAAAATTGAATTAAATATTCATTATTTTAAATTTAATATAATGTTATCATGTTGATCAAATCATTCTTGGTCAAATATCTTCCCCTATCTCTTCTGAATTAAGAATGAAAACATCGTCTCTGATGTGCCGATTTACCACCATCATACACTACATGATTTTATCATCCAATTATATCTCCCATGCTAGTTATGAAACCATATTTGTTATTGATAAATATTATAATATATATATAATATCTTATTTAACAGTATATAATCATTTTTTACACATGAAATTAATTTATAAAAAAATGAGTTAGTTGTGACCAGAAAATAAAAAATTAATTTAACAACTATCATTAAGGATTTATCTAGTGTGTAACACCCCAGATCTGGATTCTGCTTAATTTTTTCCCTATACCGAGTTGGCAACATTTCCTCATGATCATTTACCCAAATCCAGAGGCTTGTAACTAGCAGCATGAGACAATGGTGTGATAGTGTGAAAACCATACCCTCATTGGCCGAGTGTAACTTAACAGAATAAATAATAATACAATTGCGGAAGAAGTAAACAACATACAACTGAAACAATGGAATAATTATTAGATAAATAACCAAGATTTGTTCCATAAAAAAGATGATTCAACATGTATATGTTATTATAAATCATCTAAAATAAGTACAATGTAGTAATACAGAATATATGTCTCCAAATCACAAAAGAAACAAAAGATACTTCGAAGCATCTCATGTTTTATCTCGATCCCGTGATCTCCTACACCTATTCATCACATAAATTACTTGTAGTAGAGAGCTTTTGTTGATCATCACTTGTAATCATATAATCTGTTTGACCCGAAAAGCATGACACAAATAGGGTGTGAGACTAAATCCCATTATAAAACCACAAAAGGTATATACCAATATTTTAGTGGATATATATAGCAGGTAGTGTACAATAATAAAAGAAGTAAACTATAAGTACTAAAAATAAAGAACAATAGAGGTATCGAAATAAAATATAAACAGATTTAAGGGAAGACTGAATCCATGTTTTTTCTTTTTCTTGGTAGACGTGTGATAAGTCATCCATTTCATTATTATTATTTCATGAATTATATAAAGACTCAATGTGTGATCTAGGACCAATGACCTCCCATATAAAAGTGTCCATCAACTCATGATATAAAAATCATTTAATCGTTTTCAAATAGAGGCTGACCCCTGTATCCCTGAATGGATCCTACGTTCACTCAGCATTTTAAAGAAGACACAGTGTGCCTGACCACCATATATGTGGCACGCTCACGTCCATTGTATAATTAACCTCTTGATCCCATTCCTTGTATTTTAACTGAACAATGGTTCAACAAAGGTATATAAGGGGAAATTAGTCACATGAGCATAAACTTGCCTTTTGACCAAGACTCTGCCTCGCTCATTGCAAATTTCCTATTTTTTCATCTAATTTAATCACACATTCCTTCTCAAAATCAATACATATAAATTAAACTATTATGTGGATTTATCTTAATCTACTCACATGGGATCAGTTTTCATTATATCCAACACATGTAAATTATTCTATTATAAGGTAAATCATGGATAAATCGCATTGTAAAAACAAATAACAAGGATATTATGAAATTAAAACAATTACAAGTCTTAACAAAATAATTATCTCATTTGGGAAATTCATTTAATGAGAAATAAATTTTTAATAACCAAAAATTGGTAATTCATGACTTTACATATATAAATTATTGGCCAAACAACCATCCAAGGAAACACACCCATGGCATGGCCCAAAATCAAGGTTCACGACCATAATCATGCTTTCAAATTGTCCAATTAATTACCCAAAAATAAATTAGAAATAACAGGCTTCATTTTTCAATTAATACACACCCTAAAAGTTGGATCACATAATACTTCAACATTTATAATCATCCTAACAATTCGTGAAAGTCATAAGACCACCATCCTCATAATCATACGACTCTCCACATCCAACGTTGACAATTGATTCGACCCAGAATGGTTTAGATCTATAAAGAGATAAAAAAAATAAATCTTTTGTAACACCCCAAGCTTTCACGGTACGCATCTCTTTCAATAATGCAATAGCTTGCATTGTATGCAAGATCGAGATTCTAACACACCGTGACCAATCAAAGTAGATATTATGAATAGTAATACCCACTTTTTGAAATTTATAAATTATATTATTCAAATTGGACTTAATTTTTGGATTTGGAATATTGATATTTTCCTAAGATGAATTTTTCATTTTTTCTGAGAACTTCCATTTTTTATGAATAGTGTAAAATAATAAACATTAATTAAAAACAAATTTTTTAATCAAAATAATTTATAGTGATAATTTGTATTATTTAGGGGTTTTAAAGTATAATTAGAAGATATTTTTACCATTTTATCCAATGGTGGTCATTAAAATTAATTTCACTTTGAAATTTGACATAAACGAATGTCAATCTTTTGATAGATATTATTTTTTAAAAACACGCAATTTGTTTTGACAGCGGGAATTAAATATAAAAATAATTAATGCAACTTTTATGTTTTCAGTTTTCTAAAATGGACATCATTTATTAATTTGGAATATCAACTATAGCTTAGAGTAAATTTTTGGTATTTTTTTAAAAAAACATTGATTTTTAATGAATTGTGAAACATCTAAGTGGTAGTTAAAAAACTAATTTTTCATTTAAATGAAATTTTACCACCTCTGTGTTTTGAATTTCAATAATCTAACATACATTATTTTCATTAGGAAGTAAAATGTGGTTCAATGTGATTAAAATTATTCTTTATGAATAGTAACTTTTAAGTTTTATTAGTCGAGATTAAAGGTAATTAGTGTAACTTAAGGTAAATATAATGATATAATAATATGAACTTACCATTACACTTGTCTTGCACTTATTGTATGAGTCATGGCCGACCAATAAAATTCATGGGTCTACATGGGGGCCACATGGAGCCACTTGGTTAAGAAAATGATATTAATAACTTTTTATTTAAAGTAAAAATAAAAGTGTCACAAACATGTATTGTTTTAATAAAAAAATTATTACATGGGGTTATACAAGTCATAATTTTGACTATAAATAGTAATTGGAAATATAAAAATATTTCCTACATCATAGTATATTTTTTATAATTTTTAAACATTAAATAAATTAATTTATTTATGACAACATGATGATGCAGCGATTAACTCATTAATGAACTACTTAAATAAAATTAAAAGATAATGTAAAATAGAAGAATTAAACTTGTGAAAAACCTATTGGATTGCTGTATTTCGAACCCTTATCACCTTATCCTAGGAATATATAATTTTGGGACCTTTAAAATGCGAAAATCATTTCATAATAATCTAACATTTCATGACTTTACAAGAGTGCCCCTCTACTCCTCTTATAAAAGGTTTCCACCTCTACCACCTTATTCACACATTCAAAGCCATTTTTATTGGCCAACCTCTAAAAAAATACTCTCTCAACTTCCCTCTCTTACTCCTATAATCCTCACTTTGGGCATAAGTCTTCCCAAGGAAGCCTTTGGCTCAAATCAAAAAGAGTTACCCGATTTTACGGTAATGTCTTATATTAAGTTCTTTTGTTTTATTTTTCTTCTCCAACCCCTTATGCCCATTTAATTCCATTTTTTTGTAAAAAAAAAGCATATTCAATATACTATTATTTTTTATGAGAATAATTTGATTTTAACCTACACACACCTCCGTCTAATGGTTAAATAACATACTGTTTCTGTTGGTGGCGAATTACTGCATCCCGAAACGATGATTGGTCAATCATCTTTTAAAACCACTCATGGTGGCCATTACGATGGAACTATTTATATATATTATATATATTATGTTTATTTTTTCTTTATTCTTCTGTATATTTCATTTATTTAATACCTTTATAATTTCTATTATGGGTAAACACGATAATTTTATTTTTGGAAGTGCGGACTACCGCCCCCTCAAAGTGATTTGAATAGTTAATGACATATGTGGGATGTATAAAGGATGGAGTTAATGATATTATATATGATACTATATCGTAATTATTATATACTTTTATATAATTATGATTTCATTCCATTAAATATGAAATAGAAATCAAAGTAGTGTTCATGCGTACGTACGGCTTACCGTCTCCATGAATGGTGCATTTCATTTCTTACCTCTAAATGTTATGTAATATTATAAATGAATGTATATACTAGATATATATGATATATATTATATCTACATCATGAATATAATTTTGAATATAATGGATATTTTACCACATGAACAACTTGTAATTATAAAAAGTTTATTGTTGACTCAAGTTCCTAAGATCGAAAAAACGACCAACATTTACTTAAATGAATACATAATGTTAATAACATGGTAATAAGTGATATAAATGTAATAATTAATTTGAATAAGGTTTTTAAGAAAAGGTAAATTAACTCTAGTTTATTACTCAGGAGATTAAAGTATGATCGAGACAAGTCGTACACGAGGTATGGGACTGCGTCTCAATCTCCTTTCATTGAGGCATATTTTGTTTTACACACAACATTATTTTATATGGTGTATAAAACCCTTTGACTATTTCATTTAATCAAAATGAATATTTTTATAAGAAGCATTTTACTAAATGAAAAAAGGCATGTTTTTTGTTGTACGTATGCGGCGACAATGAATTCTCCGCCGTCGTGACCATTATTTGAGTTTCGGCTTCCTCTATAAGCCATATGTTTTTTTAAATGAAAAATAAATACCATATAGTAATTTTATTTTATTTTGGTATTGAATATGGTTTTGATAATGTTTTGATTATATTAATGTGTTGTATTGATATCTTTTGATTGAAATGTTGAAATTTTATGTTTCCTTTATGCATATTTTATGTGATACAATAATGTTATGGTTCTTGGGAATTGTTTATGATATATTTAATACTTTTCATATAAGGAATGCATTGAACTTAATAAGTGACAGGTGGAGCCCTTTATAAATCATTGATGCATCAGTAGGTCTCATGAGACAAACTAGTGTCTTGGCACGAGGCCTTGAAAAAATATTATTTGTATTATTGGCATGAGGCTTTGGTTACATGGTTATGATAGTCTGGAATTATGCATTCTATCATTATGGAAGTGGTTATTGATATTTCATGTGATTATTCGACTACTATAATATCCATGTGAATAAGTAAATAGCCTTATTTCATTTTACTTTTTCCATATTATGCTGATGTTCAAGCTTAAAAGGCTGTTGATTTAGTTATACATTTCCTTAAATGTTTATGTTTATTCATGAAAGTTTCCGCTACATTGTTATCCTTACTGAGTATCTGAGCTCACCCCTTTCTATGATTTATTTTTCCCAGGATGTGAAGAAATATTTTATTACTGACCTACAAGGATATTCTGAAGGGGATATGGGTGTGGAATATGGAGACTATGTTATTGTAATTTTTCACTTTATGATGTAATGTAACATTTATGAATGCATCTAGAGTTTCCAAGGCTACTAAACTAATTGGCCATTTGAGATATTATCTTTTGTGATCATGACAATGTTACATAATAATGCACCGACTCTGGTTAACTGGGGTCGGGGTGTTATAGTTGGTAACAGAGGAAGTTTAGTACTAACATTGGAAGCTAGATTTAGATAAAATCTTATTTGAGCTCATATCCCAAAGATAGACTTTTAGGATTAATATAGAATAACTTCCTAGAATTTTGGTATTGTAATGATTTTGTTAGTTTTCTGAGCAATACAACCTTGTCGGGATATAAGCAGGTAGAGGCGGCTCTGGCAAAGATGTACCTAGAGGTAAAAATTGAAAACACCACTTTGAGCTAGACTGAAATGAGAACTAGTGCATGACAACGGGCCTTGCTTCACTCTTGGTTACGACATTTCAGGGGGATATGCTAAGGATAATTCTTATTTTCTTTACAAACCATTATGAAGGGTTTATGAGTATATACTTCCTGAAAGAAAACATTTCTTTTTATGATTATGGATTATGTCCATAAACTGTTAAATTTACGTTAAGTGTTTTACAAGTATGGAATTATGTATTTTGATTCATAAACTGATCTAGTTTATGCCATTGTTTAGAAATGGCTCATAGTGGAAGGAATGGAAACCCTATCAATGCACACACTCCATGTAGGTATTTCCCTCCTTCTCAGGATAAATATAATGGAGCTGGTGACACAACTAGTGCTGATTAGCTTATCACCATACTGGGACAGCTCACACATGTTATGAATAATAACTTTACTCATATGAAACACCTTAATCCGTAATGTGGAGGATCAATGTTAGATCGCTTCATGAGGCAACAACCAACAAGATTTAATGGGGTAAAAATCCATTAGTATCTGAGCAATGGATAAATTCCATAGGTAAAATATTCCATGCCTTAGGGAGTAGTGAAAGGGAAAAGGTGATCATGGCAGTTTACCGCCTCACTGGAGATGTTGTTCAATGGTGTTCATTAATTCAAAATACAAAGGAAGATGATGAAGTATCAAATACATAATTGAGGGAGTTCAAAGAGATTTTCTTAGAAAAATACTTTCCTGGTGACCATCAAGCAGATATGGAAAGGAAATTTCTGAGTCTGAGACAAAAGGAGGATGAGAACGTTGCAATGTATGAGCGTAACTTTACAAGGTTATCTAGTCATGCAGCAGATTATATACATAACCCAATAAGTATGATTAATCGTTTCTTTGATGGGTTAAAACCATTTCTCCATCGAGCCTTAGTCTCAAAATATTTATCATCATACGAAGATATGGTCTCATGTGCTATCAAGACAGAAAATGAATTATGTAAATATTATGAAAATAATGTAAAGAAAGAGAAGAAGATAAAGGTGGAACAAGAGACAGATAAAAAAAGGGAAAGAAGGATTTTCCATTATGCTATAATTGTGGGAAGAATCACCCTGATACTTGCCTAAAAGTAATGGGTGTTTGTTATAAATGTGGATAAAAAGGTAACCAGGCTCGTGATTGCAAGGGAAAGAAAGAGGTTGTCAATTTTGAATGCTACAATTGTAGAGAAATGGGGCATTATGCAATTGAATCCCTAATTTCCAAGGAAACATACCTCAAAAAAGGCCAAGGGATCAAGGACAATCTTATGATATTACTACAGTTGAAGTGGAATAATTATTTTAATTGTGTTTTTGGACTCAAGAAATATATTATGGTTATAAGAATAATGTGATATATATAAGGATTTTACTGCATTACTTGTTGTTTTCATTAATTTTTTAATACGATGAAGGTAATCATATATTTAGTATGTGACAATAAGATAAACATTACTTTTTCTGGGGAATCTGATGTTACAATTGATTTTGAATTTAGAGACCTTTTAGAGAAAGTCTGGATAGAGGTATTTTGGATAACTATAAATGTTGGAATGGATTATGTAGAACATTGGATAGTATTGTTTATGGTTAAAAAATTTCTGAAGATTATTTTTGGAATATTATAATACGATATTTTTAGTAAAATGACAACCTGCAGGTCGGGGGATAACCCGTCGCATTGGACAAAGCTGCAGGAATCGAACCAATAAGCATAGTGTGACAGGCCTTTATTACCTACCACTATCTTACAAGAATTCCCTGGTTATTAAAAAATAGTTTTCCAAATCTAAATGGTATGTGTTAAAATTTGTAACCTTTTATAATTAGGATAAATATAATATTTTGGAGTTTTATTACCTTTTGGAGTGAAAGATGGGTTTGAGGTAGAAATTAGTTGAAGGTTTAAACTCTACTTGTAAAGTATATATATATATACCTCTCTATTAATCTATGAATAAATTAATTCTTAAACATTAATAAAGGGATATTAAAAAAACAATGTTATCCTAATACCATATTTTTTGTTGAACTGCTGATATTTTAAATCACCATAAATTGAAGGCTTTGAGGACCTCAATTTTACACTTGTTTGTGATTGATGACCTCAATCTCTCCCTACAAATATTTACATTTTTCCTCTAATTATGTGTCTCTAATTTCCACCAATGTTCTCTTAATCTAGATCATAATTTTGTGGTGACTTTTTCATTTCCCCTTCCCTCTTATTAAGGAGAAATTTTATTAACCTTATTTCCGATGTGGGTTTTCCACAAAGGTATTTTTTATTTTCAAGCATTTATTTTCGAGGAAAATTTTCAAATTATGAGGATGCAATTTATTAAAGGAGGGGATAATGTGACACCCCAAGCTTTAACGGTACGTTTCTCTTTCAATAATTCAATAGCTTGCATTGTACGCAAGTTCGAGATTCTAACACACCGTGACGAATCAAAGTAGCCATTATGAATAGTAATACCCAATTTTTGAAATTTTATAAATTTTATTTTTCAAATTTGACTTCATTTATGGATTCAGAATTTTAGAAATATCCTCCGTTGAATTTCACTTTTTTTTTCTGAGAACATCCAATTTTTTATGAAAAGTGTAAAATACTACACTTTAATTAAAAACAACCTTTTTAATAAAAGTAATTTCCTATGATTAATTATATTATTTAGTTGTTTTAAAGTATAATTAGAATATATTTTTACCATTTTATCCAATGGTGGTCATTAGAATTAATTTCACTTTGTAATTGGACATAAACGAGTGTCAATTTTTTGATAGATATTATTTCATAAAAACACGTTATTTGTTTTGACATCGGGAATTAAATATAAAAATAATTAATGCAACTTTTATTATTTGAGTTTGTAAAATGGACATCATTTTTGAATTTGGAATATCAAATATAGAATAGAGTGAATATTTGGTATTTTTCTGGAAAACATCGATTTTTGATGAATAGTGAAACCACTAAGTGGTAGTTAAAAACTGATTTTTCGTTTAAATGAAATTTTACCACCTCTATGTTTTGAATTTCAAAAATACAACTTACATCATTGTCATTAGTATTTAAAATGTGGTTCAATGGGATTAAATTTTTTTTTGGCAAAATGTAACTTTTATGTTTTATTAATCGTGATTAATGGTAATTAGTGTTATTTATGGTAAATATAATGATATAATAATAGGAAATTACATTTACACATGTCCTACACTTATTGTACAAGTCATGGGCGACCAAGATAATCCATGGGGCACATTGGGGGCCCCATGGAGCCACTTGGGTAAGAAAATGACATTAATAACTTTTTATTTAATGTAAAAATAAAAGTGTCACAAACCTGTATTGTATACCTAAAAAAATTTCATGGGTTCATAGAAGTCATATTTTTGACTATAAATAGTAATTGGAAAGATAATAATATTTCCTACATCATAGTATTTTATTTATAATTTTTAAACATTAAATAAATTAATTTATTTATGACACCATGATGATGCCGCGATTACCTCATTAATGAACGATTTAAATAAAATGAAAAGATAATGTAATATCTAAGATATAAACTTGTAAAAAACCGATTGTATGGGTGTAATTATAACCCTTATACCCTTATCCTAGAAATATATCATTTTGTGACCTTTAAAATCCGAAAATAATTTCATAATAATGTTACATTTCATGACTTTCCAAGACTGCCCCTCCTCTCCTCTTATAATAGCCCCCCAACTCTACAACCATATTTACACCATAAAAGCCATTTGGCTCAGCCAACCTCTGCCCAAATACTCTGTAAATTTCCCTCTCTTACTCCTAGAAGCATCACACTGGGCATAAGTCTTCCCATCTAAGCCTTTGACTCAAATCAAAATGAGTTACCCGATTTAAAGTAATGTCTTCTATTATGTTCTTTTGTTTTATTTTTCTTCAAAAACCCCTTTAACCCTTTTAATAAAATTATTTTGTAACCACACTAGTATATTAATTATAATAGTATATTTTTATGAGAATAATTGGATTTACACATACACACACCTCCGTATAATGGTTAAAGAACATACTGTTTCTGTGGGTGGCGAATTACTGCCTCACGAAATGATGATTGTTCAATCTTCTTTTAACACCTCTCATGGTGGGAATTATGATGAAACTATTTCTATATATTATATGTATTATGTTTATGATTTCTTTATTCTTTTGTAATTTTCATTTATAGAATACCTTTATGATTATTACTATGGGTAAACACGATAATTTCATTTTAGGAAGTGAGGACTACCGGCCGCTAAAAATGATTTGAATTGTTAATTCCATATGTGGGACGTATAAAGGATGGAGTTATTGATATTATATATGATATTACACTGGAATTATAATATACCTTTATATCATTATGATTTAATTCCATTGGATACGAAATAGAAATGAATGTAGCACTCATGCATACGTACGTCTTACTGTCTCCATTAACGATGCATTTCATTTCTTACCTCTAAATGTTATGTAATATTATAAATGCATGTATATAATCTATATATATGATATATATGATTTCTAAATCATGAATATAATTATGGATATAATGGATATTTTACCACATGAACAACTTGTAATTATAATAAGTTTATTGTTGACTCAAGTACCTAAGATCGACAAAACGACCAATATTAACTTAAATGACTACATAATGTTCATAACATGGTAATAAGTGATATAAAAGGAATAATTAATTTGAAAAAGGTTCTTAATCATGTAGAAATTAACTATAGTTTGTTATTCTGGATATTAAAGAATGATCGAGTCAATTCAGACACGGGGTAAGGGACTACGTCTCAATCTCATTTCATTGAGGCATATTTTGTTTTATACACAACTTTCTTTTATACAGGGTATAAAACCCTTTGAATAATATGTTTATTCAAAAGGAATCTTTTTATACAAAGAGTTTTACTAAATTACAAAAAGGAATGTTTTTTATTTATACGTATGCGGCGATAACGATTTCTCCACCACCGTGACAATTATTTGAGTTTCGGCTTCCTCTACAAGCCATAACTTTTTTTAAATGAAAAATAATTACCAAGTTTTAATTTTATTTTATTCTAGTACTGAAAATTGTTTTCATAATTTTTTTATTACATTAATGTGTTTTATTGATATCTTGTAATTGAAATGTGGAAATGTTATGTTTCCTTTATGCATATTTTATATGATATGATTATGTTATGGTAATTGGGAATTGATTTTGATATGTTTAATCATTTTCATATAAAGAATGCATTGGACTTAATACGTGATGGGTGGAGCTTGCTATAGCACCTTGATGCATCTGTAGGTCTCATTAGACAAACTAGTGTCTTGGCACGAGGCCTTGGAAAAATATTATTTGTAGTCTTGGCATGAGGCCTTGGATACGTGGTTATGATAGTCTGGCATTATGAAATCCATCATTATGAAAGTGGTTATTGATATTTCATGTGATTATTCGACTAGTAGAATATCCATGTGAATAAGTAAATGGAATTAGTTCATTTAACTTTTACCATATTATGCTGATGTTCATGTTTAAAAGGATTATTTTTTAGTTATACATTGCCTTAAGTGTTTATGTTTATTCATGAAATTTTCCACTATATTGTTATCCGTACTGAGCATCGGAGCTCACCCCTATCTATGTTTTATTTTTCCTAGGATGTGAAGAAATATTTTATGACTAACCTGCAGGGATAGTCTGAAAGGGATATGAGTGTGGACTATGGAGACTATGTTATTTTTACTTTTCACTTTATGATGTAATGTAAAATTTATGAATTTATATAGTGTTTCCAGGGATACTAAACTAATCGGTCATTCGAGACTTGATCTTTTGTTATCATGCCAATGTTATGTAATAATGCACTGACTCTAGGTAATTGGGGTCAGGGTGTTATAGCTTTTTATTACTCAATAGATATATAAAAATAGGGAATAAAGGATAAAAAGTAATATAGCAATCAAATTGTGTATTTTAATGGATCTAACAGTGTTTGAATTGGGCATCAGATGAAAAAATGAGAGGAAAAATAAGATTCTGGTTTTTAGCCGCACGTTTCTCGTCAAAAGGGATTCATTTTTGTTGTTCTAGGAAAATGATGCTACTTTTCAACATAATAATTAAAAAGGAACATATAGTGTACTTGATACAACATGCCTTTTATGTGAAATTCTTAGTTGGGCCAGTACATGGTTGTGTACTCCGATTACATGGCATATAACCCTATATACACAGTGTGTACATAAATGATCACGACGTGTATTCCCTAGTCACCTCTTGGACCCGGCTTGTAGCCAAACCGTTACATATTTCACCCTATTTTAATAAGTAAAAACTAAATATGAATGATCTATACCTCAATTTGATAACCTATTTCATACATATTTCTTTCCTTAAAGCAATTCGTCCCCGGATTTCTTTTCCAATGGTGGTGAAGGAACATCAGAGAATAACTCCAGCCATTGAGATTTTACGTTGGCCTCCCTCTCCCAAGTCTCATCCTATAGTCGGTCGTGCTGCTATGGAACCTGAAATAATAGAACAGACCAGGCATGAAGAACCTTCATGCTACGATCCACAATAGGAATGGGATGCACCTTAGAGGATTCATCTTCCCGAAACACTACATACACGTGATGAAAGGTATGAGATGGTTCCAAAAATTATCCTTGCAACTGAGAAATGTGGATGAAATCATGCATATCCTTGTACCTCTGGGGTAACTATATTTGATAGGCCACCATCCCAACCGTACATAAAATCTCAAACAAACTGATGTATCTACACGAAATCTTACCATGTCTTTTGATCATCTTGCATCACAACCTCAGTGTGAAATGTCGGAAAACTCAATCCCCAGACTTGAACTCCAAAGGTTGTTTACAGAAATCTCCATATGATTTATTAGAAGACTATGCAGTATCCATTTGCATCCAAATCAAATGAACATGCTCAGTGGACTCCTGTAAAGGATGAGGTCCCAACATCATTTCCTCTCCAGACTCTACAAAACACAGGGGTGATCGAAATGTACTACAGTACAAATCATCATATGGTGCAATCTGATGAGTATCATGGAAGCTATTATTGTAGGAGAACTCAACAAGGTGTATGTCTGTCTCCCAGGAACCCCTAAAATATAGGATGCATTCCAAAATCATGAACTCTAGGACATAATTCGTGCTCTATGACTAGACATATGTTTTGGGGTGGAATGCGGTGCTCAGAAGCACCAATGCACACAAATCCCTTTGTAACCCATGTCATAAATGAGAAGTAAACCAAGAATCCCTATCTGAAATGATCGAATGAGGAACCACATGTAGTCGTACAAATATATTGAATGTAAAACCTCCCATGCTCACCAACATTAATTTTTTCATAATCGGTATGAAATTTGAAACCTTCATAAGCATGTAAATCACAACCCCTAATGCATAATTACCTCAGAGAGAACTTGCTAAACCCATCACAAAATCCATCACAACATTATTCCATTTTTACTCATGAATGGGTAACTGATGAAAAATTCCAACTTATAATTGGTGTTCCACATTCACCTTTTCATAGTTGGAACATCTCATGAAAATAATAGCTACATATCCATTCATTCATACCCACCAGTACTGATGATGCAAATCTCGATACATCACGGTGACACCCGGATGCACTATCCAAACAGACACATGAAAATCTTGCATCAGCTCCATGTGCATGTTTGCTGACACCCATACGTGACCATGTAACTGTAAAACCTCATCCTCTCTTATGGGCCAACTTGGAGGAGTTCCCTCACTTAACATAGTCACCCTCATAACTATGCCTTCATAATCTTATAGCTTCCTCATCTTTACTCGGTCCAGAAATATAGATGTAACAACTAAGGGTGAAAGAAAATTCTAGCCCTTCCTATCATGTACCACCATACGTATCTCAAAAAACAACACCATCGGCTACCACTCTATATTTTCCAACTACACATATTTTATCTAATTCCTCTTCCTCAGCGCATCGGCCACTGCATTACCTTTCGAAGGCATGTATGCAAGCTCGAAGTCAAAATAATGAAGGTATTCCACCCACATTCATTTCCATAAATTCAGATAATGTTGAGTAAAGATATACATGAGAATCTTGTGGTCTATATACACCACAAAATTCTCCCCTAATAAGTAATGTCTCCAAAAGCATATGGCATGAACAATCACAGCTAACTCAACATCATTAATTGGGTAGTTCTCCAAAGTGACCACAACTACTGAGACTAGTACGCAACGAATTGATCCCCCGATATAAGCACTCCTTCCAACCTGATACATGATTCATCACAATACACTATATAAATCCTTCCAATCACAGTAAAAATCAGAATTGTTGTTGTCATTAATCTCACCCTTAGCTCCTGGAAAGCCATTTCTCAAGAATCATACAATACATTATTCACACCCTTCTTTGTCAAGGCCATCATTGGGGCTTCTAATCAGGAGAAGTATTCTATGAAACTCCTATAATAACTATCTATCCGTATAATACTCATCACATCAATGGAATTATTGGGATACTCTTAGGTAACTACTTCTCTTACCTTCTTTGGGCCCAATGATACTCCTATCTCTGAGATGACGTGACCCCGGAAGTGAATCTGATCTATCTAGAAGTGTCACATTGTGATAATAGTATGTAACTTATGTTATCTCATTGTACTAAAAAGGATCTCAAGATGTGCAGCATGGTTTTGTCGATTATGAGAATACACCAAGATATCATCTAAAATAACCAAAACAAATGAATAAGGATAGTGATGGAACACTCGGTTAATCAATTCCATGATGACCGTTAAAGAGTTTGTGATACCTAATGGAATAACCACATATTTTTATAGACCATAACTTGTTTGGAATGTTGTTATAGGTAGTTATAATGATCTAACATGCACATGATGGTAACAAGATCTTAGATCAATCTTACAGAACACATGTGTTGCACATAGCTGATCAAAGAGAACATCAATTTGCAAAAGTGGATACCAGTTCATTACTATTAACTGGTTAATTTTTTTAATAATCCATCCATATCCTATTGGCATTGTTTGCCTTTTTTGAAAAAAACATTGGTGAACCACACATTGAATCACTCGATTAGATAAACCCATTTCCCTCCAAATCCTCTAGCATCATATTGAGCTCTTGTAGCTGTGTCGTAGAAATTCTATAAATATGAATGGAAACAAGTGTATCTTTTAGTAGTAGCTTTATAAAGAAAACTACCTCTCTTACCAGAGGTAAGCTAGAAAATTCATCTCCGAAGATATCCCAAAAATGATCAAGCACTGGCAGAAAGTCCATCTCATGTATCTGCTGATCATCCTAATATAAACAAGAAATATGTGTTTTCATCCCACTCAACTCATGATTCTCGGGTCCAACATGGATATAATAGATATCCCACTCTCCCTTGTGTAGAAACGACCCACCTTCTAGTGACATAAAACTCTCCCTGTGGTGATAGCAATTGATTATGTCTTGAAAGGAGACTAACCATCCAATTATGAGTATAACATCAAAACCTATCATCTCCTAGACATAGACCTTCCAAATGAAGAAACACCCACCAATATCAAGGGGGAACTATTTTCATTGTCACACACCTTCCATTATATTCTATAATATCATATCTAGTTGCATAACATCATCAGAAATAAAAACATGAAGGCATATGATCTACACAATGAGCATAGATATGAACCTGTGTGAAGACTGTATATTAAATAACAGAGAAGCAAATATACAGGTGATTAGAATAGTACCTACGAAAGTAAAAGGTCTCACAACATGCTCCTTTCGTGTCTATTTCACTTCGTATATTTGTCCCATACCACAGTTCTCAGACACTACATGGAAACCCTGAGCTGACCTGCCCTACTATCGATGAAATACTAGGGTCTGGATACCAAGACCACGACCACTACCACAGCCAGAATGGCCTGACACATTACAGTTCCCTGACTAGTGATAAGTTGGGGACCCTTCACTTAAACATGAATCTGATGCAAACCCTCTCCCACTAGATGCTCGTGGAAACATCCTGCATAAATGCTTTATGTGTCCTATCATGCCGCAAACTCGTCACTTGACTAGGTCCATCAGGAAATGAGGTCAAGTATTCCCAATTATTCTTCACAAGAAGCACTTCACCTGAATACTAGATGATATGTTCTATGTACTACATTTGATTCATGTAAGCTCCAAACAACGATTCTAGATACTTATAGAAATAGTACCAGATCATGGTGTCAAACCATCACGGTTCATAGCTCCATATTTTCTCTAATTCCATATGGTAATTAGTGTCTTCTTCTCTAACCATATACAATAGTCAGCCGTAATATTTTCACCTTCGAGTGGATGTCATAGAGAATACCATTAAAGAATCACCTAGCATTAGAGAGATCGTCACCCACCAGAATAAGAGAGAAGCCTTGGAGCATAGTATATCATGAAGAGTAATTCATAACTGATAGAAATCCCTTCTCTATATGCATAAACTCAAGTTCTTTGTTAGCCCTCAATGTACTGGGATAGAATTAGTCATAGAATAATGTTTAAAAATCATCCCATGCCATGTCCTGTTGATGCCCTGTCTATATAGTAACATCCTTCCACCTCTTGGTGGAATCACACAACATATAATTCGTGAGGATGAACCTCCTCTCATGAGGAATCTCAAGATTCTCAAAGATCAATAACATGTCCTCTATCAATGACTCTACATCATGGGTTTCTCCTTCCGCATAAAATGAGGGAAGATGAAACTGCTGGATCACTCATGTCAGTTCATCTATAAACATGAAAGACTATGATGGTACATGAATGGTTTGTATAAAGCTCATAAAGACTTCACAAAAAAGTGAATTGGAACTTGTGTCCAATATAACAGTTACTGTCGCAACTAGCACGACTGCACAGTCCATAGGTAGCCCATGGCCTACCACCTTTGGGGTATGATCATTGTCACCCTCCTGGTGAACCACATGAGGTCGTCGTTGTGGCATTAGTTACTAAATTATAGTAAATACACCTCAGTATAATCTTTTTAATCAACGTATGCAGTTCAAAAGCACAACAAATAAATTGGAGAAGGAAAGTCTTAAATGTTAACAAAATATGAGTACACAGAATGTAGGGACAATACACAGTGTGTATACTTAAACTCTCACATGGTCATGTAACTATTCCTACCATGGTCATGTAAACGTCTTAGGTACACGGCGTGTTAGGCTCAAACACAACTTATACTCAATAATTACCTTATATCCATCTACTTTTTCATGGCTAGAGCCACATGGGTTTGAGTATGTAAAAATATGATGGGTGTATATATGGTACATGACATTTTATGTTCTAAACCCAAAAACTCGTTCTCTCTATCACACGGTCAGATAAACTGTTAAAACCCACATTTCATGTACTTAGAGTACATGTTTTTTACTTAAAATGATATTTTATTCCCAAATAGTAGAACACATAGCGTGTGTTCATAGCATCACATGCTGCGTTGTTTGGGTTTCCGGACTGTAAGCCTGAAAAACTTTATAGGAACCACTTTTTTTGCAAAATAATGTAACATTGTGCTAACTTCCAATCAGTGGGGGACCATAATCCCACATAATCAGAGTATAGAATCACATATAGAATATAATAACACATTTTATATCCCATGTTCAAAACATGACCCACTATGTTCCAATCCAAGAGGTCCCATTCTCCTCAGGGATCAAATTTTGGAATCCATCAAATTTAACTATAACATATACGAATACACCTATCACAGTATCTGGAAAATATACAACCATACTTATGACAACAACATGCACATCTAGCATGAAATCTATTACAAAAACATGAAATTAGTGATTCTGTATAAATTGAATGGCATGAGTGCATGGCATGTGATTCATAACTTGTTTCTATATGATACATGAGATGGAATCCTGTCATATGATTAGGTCTCAACAAAATAGAATCACAATGGTATCAATAATAACAAAAGAAGACATTTGTGTCACCCAACAGTGAATTTGAGTCAACTATAATAGCTCAAAATCATAAAATTACATTTTCATTTTAGAGAATTTGGCCTTACCCAGTAGGTAAGGTAGAAACCCCCATACACAACATAGTAAAAAAACCCTTTTACATTATATCATCGCTAAATAGTATGAAAAACAAAAAATGAATGATCAAATACCACATTGTAACATCCTAGATCTATATTCCACTCAACTGGTTCCCCATACCCGGTTGGCCACATGAACTCTAGCACATTTCCCCAAACGCTAGAGGCTACTGACAAGTAATGAGGGCCTAAGGTGTGAATGTGAGGAAACTATTCTCTCATTTTCATAGTGTAACACAAGAGAATAATTAATAATACAGTAAAAGAAGAAGTAAATATCTTCAAATAGAAATAAATAGCCTATGTTTGGTATGATAAATAAAAAATATTCATTCCAAACAAAAGATGTTGTGACAAGTATATGTTCTTAAAAAGCATCCAAAACATATACACTACATTAATACACAATATATGTATCAAAATAACAAAAAAAGAGACAAAATATCATTGAATTCCTTGGAATTATCCAATTATATCCTACTCCAAAGCATTACATCATGTACCTATAGTAGAGATCTTTACCTGATCAACAAATGCTATCATAAAATCTGTTTGGGCCCAAATGCCTGATCCAAATAAGATGTGTGACTAAATCCCATTAGGCAACCACCAATGGTCTATTCTAATCTATCATTGAATATATATATATAATAGGAAGTTTACAATAGCGAAATAAATAAACTATGAATACTCAAAAGCAAGAACAATAGATGTCTTAGAAGACAATGTAAACATGTATAATTGAAGACTGAAGCCCATCATGTGCTTTGACTTGGAAGACATGTCATAAGTCATCCATTTCATTATTCATGTTCTTTGAATTATATAAAGTATCGTGAGCCAAACTAGGCCTAACGACCAACCATATAAATGTAACTAATAACTAGTGATATAATAATCATTTAATTATTTTCCAATATATCCCTACCTGGGTATCCCTTAAGGGATCCTAGGTTCGCTCGACATTTTAAAGAATACTCAATGAGCCTGATCACCATATATACGGATCTCTCAGAGACTTTATATAATTAAAATCTTGAGTCAGTCCATTATCTTTTAACTGATACAATGGTTCAACCACGGTATATAAGGTGTAATAAGTCACATGATCCAGAACTTGTCTTTTGACAGAGACTATGGCTATCTCATTGCTAATTGCATATTGTTATCATTTAATTAAATTACACATTCCATCTCAATCGCATTTGAATTAAACTATCACATGTATTTAACATAATCTAAGTATGTGGGACCAGTTTACATAATAAAAAAAATTATATTAAACTATTACATGGTTAAATATGGATAAGTCTCATGGTAAAAACATATAATAAGCCTATTATGAAATTTAAAAAAATTAAAATCCTTAGCATAAATTTTATATCACATTGTAAATTCATATAATGAGAAATACATTTTAGCAACCCAAGAATGGAAAATCAATTCATGCTCCATAAGCCTTCTCTAAAAAATGTCCAATCAAGGAAACACAGCTACAGGTGGACCTAAATCATGGTTCAAAACCCTAATCATGCTTTCAAATTATTAAATTAATTACTTAATCATTAATATAAAATAGTAGGGTTCATTATTCAATCATGAGACACCCTAAAATTGTTTGTTCATGGAACTCCCGCACATATAAACATCGTAATAATTCTCGAAAGGAACAGGACCACCAACCTTATAATCATACATCTCTCCTCATCTAGCATCGGGCTTCGATATGACCTAGAAAAGAGTAGATCTACACAACAAGAAAAAAATTTAAACCATTTATAAATAAATTGAGATACAAATTTGGGAATAAATGCATAAAAGTAATCGACCACTCACTGAGCAGATTTCAGCGGATCCAACAGTGTTCGAATCGGGCGTCAGGTGATGATATGGGAGGTAAAATCCCATTTTTATTTTCCAACTTGCACTTCGTGTCGAAGGTGGTTCGTTTATGTCCATCGAGGAAAATGATGCTACAACCCAACTTAATAATTTAAATAAGGAACAAGGAATGTACTTGATAGTATATTCCATGTTCATACAACTCTTGTCCAAACCATTACGTAGATGTGTATTGGGATTACATAGAATATACCCCAACATACATGGTGTCTATGTAATTGTAATTGGTGTGTAGTCACTAATAATGTTGTGTAACAGGCCTATAGCTAGAACATGTTCTCTTTCCCCCCATTATCTAATGTATAAACTGAAAAGTAATTATATGATCTTCAAAGGAAGAATTAGGTTCTTACATAATGAATTATCCGAACTTATAGAATCAAAATAGTATTTTAATATTAGATATGTTCTTTAATTATATATAATTTCAATTTTGGTCATATATCAACATTCTAAATGATTTTACATATACATATACAAGTATATCGATCATGTAAACCATGTAAATCAAAGCTCCAAAATGATGAAATTATATCTCCTGATCCATAACAAAGGAAATAAATGAACATAAAAAAGTTATAATAAATAAAGTACATGTATAAATGTCTCTATAATTATTAATTAATGAATATAATTTGATTATTATAGATATTAATACTAAGTGCAGAATTGTTTTTCACTTAATGCAAGGGATTCTACCCCAACCTACATTATTCATTTGGGTCAGTCTTTCTCTCTTTTAACCCAATTGAAATTGTCCTTGATTTTTATGTAAATATTCTAAATTTTGGATATATGTTCCAAAAACTTATGTCAATATACATTAATCCTTTTTATTAGGGATATACTAGATTTTAAACGGTTCCTTACTCAGTTCTTGCTAAATGAAATCATGATTAAAGAGAATATCCAGAATTGTTACCCATTTTCAAGTGTTCTCCATAATCATTTTTAATCCCAAATTAATTTTCTAAAATTTATCATCTTATCATGAAAATTTATCTTTTATTAATTATGGTTTTATGCAATCAATTATTCCATTTTCTATTAGGGGGAATCTAGTATGTTTTCCATTTGACCTTAATAAAATGATTTATTTCTAATGTTTCTTAAGCAGTCTTTTTTTACATCAGTTTGACATCACATATCATGATATATGCCTATATTACCTTATATATTTCCATTTATAATTTAAATCCATCATTTCATGGAAACCACTATGATATTACCTTTTTATAATCCTTTTATAATAATTATTAATCCCAATTATTTCCATGGTTAACTCATATATTAATGTTTTATTTCTTATGTATGATTATTTATGTGGAAAAAATCCATTAAATTGTTATTGTGGGTGTTCCAAAATGGAACTGAACTGAATATGGTAATATTTAGTCTCATGTAATATTATTTGAAATGGTCATGGTGGTTATCCTTAACTCGTGCTGAATTGATGCTTATTTTCCACCATATTAATTTGAATTTTTAATTTTATGATCCAATGTTAGGATTCACTAAGGTTAATCAGGTTGGATACCTTTTAATATCATTACTTTATTTCTTATATCCCATGTGTTATGCTTTAGTTTATCATCTATTCCCTTGATGGGCTTTTTAGATCATCCATTTTTTCATGTTATCCCCTATTAATCCTATAAATATGTAAGGTCTCAAAAGATGATAGGAACTTCTAATGGATAAAATATAAATAAATGTTTTATTTAGTCCCACGTTTTCGGTTTTATATACCTTGTATTCTAAGACTCTATACTTTATGATACTTGGATTGTATTTTAATGGTTAATTATGTATAAAATATGGTAATTATATGTGTAATAGACCAGGGTATCTATATTTATTATTTGATAAAAAGTATAGTTAATTTGGATATTGGGAATTTATCACTTTAGTAATAACCTTTGTGATAAAAATAAGTCTATAAAAACATATTTAAATTTTATTAGGTATAGAGAAAGTGGATTTTCATGAAAATACACAACTATCTAGATAATATATTTGGGAATGGTTCTAGTATAGATATTTATATGTATGTAACAACTCAAGTAATGTGTTTGTGGCCTGACACAGTGTAACCTGGAATATGACAACATTCCTTATTGTGAATTTGGTTTGACAGTCCTAGGGGATATGCTTTGGTAAATTCATAAGATCATTACAAACCATTACTAAGGTAATAATGAAAATGACCATAAGATTATATGTTAGGAAACAAATCATGGATAACCATGATTTAAAACAAGGGAATTTCAGGATTGGATATATAGTCCATTTATGCGATTATCCTTTTATAATTAATGTTTTATTTTTATTATTATTAAAAAAAATTCAATCCTCCTAATTTAAATTTATTTTTCTTAAACAATCGTATGAAATAGAATAACAGGTGTCAATAATCAATGTTATAGGCAATGTGGTGATCGCCTTAATGATACTCCTTATATATTAGAAATTGTTTCCCAAATCATTAAGAAAATGCATTCTCAACTGGATCATGTTACGAATAATTATATGAATCTTGTGGAACACCCAACTTCATTATGGAAAGATAATGTTTCTATCCAATCCTTCTTGCCACAAAGTCCACCCATGTCGAGTGGAACTTTTGCTCCCCTCTTCATGGAAATGTGTATTAACTCCATTGAAATGATATTATCTCTCGTCAATATCTTAGATTATGAGAATTTTGTTTTGATAATCTATCGTTTTTATGGGGATGCTGATCAGTAGAAGAAAATTATCAAAAATATTTTTTCCCTCGAAGAAATTGATTCCATATATTGGGTGAAATTAATGAAAATATTTTTCAATAAATATTTTCCCTGAACCCTCTATCTCAATATGAAAATAGATTTCGTTATGCATAAGGACAAGGAAGATGAGTCAATCTGGGAAGATAAAGAAAACATTACCATGCTTCAATGATACACCTCCATATTTTTCAAGAACACCGAATTCAAGGTGGATCACTTATTTAGTGGACTATATATGGGTCTATGAAAATCATAGGTGATTAATTACATATAATGTTATAAAAAGATTGTCAATTGTTCCCTCAAGGCTGTAATAAAAACAGAGACACTAAATGGTCTCTTGGGACCAGTGAAAAAATGTGTAAATGTAGTCTAATATGGTTGGATCGTCAAATAAATCACATAATGGAAAAAGTAATGAATATCCCCCGTGTCAAAATCCTGTGATGATAAATAAAGAGAACTATCTAAAGGGAACCAATAAATTGTTTAAATTTGGATGAATGGGGAATCTATATAATAAATGTTGAAGGGATATGAAGAATCTCACTAGTGTATATGAATAAACTATGGTTTATATAAACACTCATTTAGTAGTATAATGTATCTACTAGAAGGGACATGGTCATTTTTGGAACCAATTCTTTATGTCCGGGTTTTTAGAGTCAATAAACAACAACATCTAATGAAATAAATAGGGGATTATAATATCACTTCTAATGGTGTGGAGCTAGGTGAAAAGGTTTTAAAATGTAGGCTAGTTATTAATTGAAGAATAGAGAATGGACTATTCATTTATTGTTCTAGACATTCGTTCATATCATACATGTTTAGTTGAACTATTTAAATACAATCACAAAAATTAGAGGCAGAGAAATATACTAGAATATCTAATGGTTTGATTATTGTTTCCAAAGTACAAAACTCCTCTTGGATTAATTTTTGTGGATTTAAACTCCTATAAAATCCTATCATTCTTAATTTTTTATAGTATGTTGTTATTTTGGTCAGTGATTTGAAACATTTATAAAATGCCAACATATATTTTTGGGAATGGGAGATCACTCTTCACTACCCATAACATCCTCTAATTCATTAAAAGTATATGGAGGAAGATGAATCTACTCAAGAATCATTGTCTCAAGTTTGGATATTACATCATTATGTTCAAGAATATGTCAATCAAATGAATGATACAATTTATATGATTAGGCTTGAATACCTACCCATCATGATGAATGACACTAAGGTATTCCCAAAGTAATTTTCTGGTCTTCCCCCTAGACAAGGAGTTTAGTTCTGAATAAATCTTATTCATTGATCTATTTCTATATCAAAGAAGCTTTAAAGAGTGGCCATAGTTGACCTATAGTAATTGAAGGAGAAGTTATAGGAGAATCTGGATTTGGGTTTTATACGACAAAGTGATTCACCATGTGGTGCACCATTCTTCTTCATGAAGCAAAAGTATAGATCAATGCACCTCTTCATAAAAAATCATTATCTCAATAAAATCATGATAAAGCTCAATTATCCCTCATAATAAATATATGAAATGTTTTATCAATTAAGTGAGGCCACTAATTTCTCTAAGGTAGACCTTCAATTGGGACATCAGTAATTAAGGGTGAGGAAGTAAGGTATTCCCATGCCCACATTTCAAATGAGGTATGAAGATAATGAGTTCATAGTGATTCTATAACGACCCATACATTACGTACATTGTTATTACTTCAAAATTGAAGCATACTTATTACAACATATAACAAAACCATGAAAGGACTGTATAGGTATAGTGTCTTTAGAAACTGGGAAACATAAACAACTGGTTCATAAAGCATCTACACGGTCTCCCATTTATTTCATCATATCTATAGTCCCTTTCTGGCATATCGTACTTAATAACCTTCTTCCTGACCTGGGGAAATAAAACATACAAAAGGGTGAGCTCAAATGCTCAGTAAGGGTAAACAAAAGAAATATCAATCACATCATATTCATAAGAACATAACATTTTTGAAATCTTAACCTGCAAAAGAGATCATAATTTCATAACATGGGATAAATCATGGTAGTGAAATGTAATCCTAATAATAATAACATAAAACATGAAACATTGTGGCGTACACACATAATCAAAATTAATCATTTCTTATTAGTCAAGACTCATTTCCAAGACTATCTTAGTGGAAAAAGTCAATTTCTGAACTGAGTTCACTACTCATTTCAGTCCTGTTTCACTGAACCCTTTTAACATATTGTTTCAGCCATGTCTATCTCATGAGATATAAAATCATTACCCAATGTATTGGAGGTAGATATAGGTCCCACCCATCTCATAATGATACCATTCTTATGTGTTCCACTAAATCATAAATCATACATCATTTCATAACGCATGTAATAAAAATGGGATTTCTAAACATCGTGACGTAATAAAACAATTCATATAAGATAAAGCACTTCCTAAAAATAATTCCATCACAACATAATCAAATAAATATAATAATAGGTATAGAAACAGATCCCTATATTATCTTAGATAGAAAATAATTTTGATAAAACACTTGAACTCCATTCATGAGGAAAATATCCTTTCTACTTAAAAAAACATTTCCTTTCTTAACATGTCATACAATTCTAAACTAAAATATGTTGATTAAAAATAAACATGAAAACTTATAAAGGATGCTTCTTTTAAATAATTTTTTAAAAATCCATTCATGCCGTATAAGTTAAAAAAAATTTATTCTCGTACTTTTGTCAGAAAGGTCAAAAAGTACCTCGTACGAAAAACGACAAAAGATTTATTTCATATCATTTAATAAAAACTCACTGAAGGGTAAAATTGTATTTAAAAAATTTCAGGAGGATATAAATACTATTTCATATTTAGGGGACATGGATGTGGTTGATAAAATACACCCCAGTAAATACCAAAGTATAAACAATCTCGGATAAAAATGAGATTGTGATATTTTCCCATACCTTAGGTCGGATATGCTTTGTACATGTCCAAACCTCCTGTATAATGATTTAAATAATGTCATTGACTTATTACATAATCATATTAATTGTTATGATATCATATATGGTCATATTCTTAGCTTCTTATTAGTAATATTTCATTACTACTTGTCGTTCGGGTGTTTATTACTTTTGTTCTTATGTGTGTTTTGTCGAATAAATTCTTATTTCTATTTATAGGATATAGATACATCATTTACATAATGGTATTAGTGTAATATATTTCATATTCGTTCATTCAATTCATTTATATAATCATTATTCAATGAAGATCATATAGAATGAGTCGCATCACATCGTGGAGACGGTAGGCCGTACGTACGCACGAGTGACGATATCGTTACCATGATTGTGGAATTGTATTTTTAGTGTATGTATACTATTCAAGAATCAATATCAATTTACAATAATCATATATAGTTATTCTTTACACCATTATATCCATCCAAGTATGGTGGTGGTGGAAAACAGATTACACCAAGGCGTGGAGACGGTATTCCATACGTACGCACGCACAGTGATTTCATTTTCCGTAGGATGGATAAGAGGTGAAATAGGGTTGTTTAATATTTATAATAACATATTACTATATGTGGGATACTGATGTTATTTCCTCATAATGAAACAACTAAATAAGAGGGAGTAGAAGAAGAATGGAACTTGAAGAAAATGGTAGAAGGTATTACCTCTTTCTCGAAGTGCCTCCTTTAAACTTTCTCTTATGGCACTAGAGTTGGTATTTTGATAAGACCAGTACCTCTAGTAGGTTTCTAAGGAAGTGGGGAAGTGAAATGGGCAGGGGTTTTCCGATCTTGAAGGCTCAAATTGGTGTGAGGAAGAGAGGGAGGAGGTTCCCTTTTATAAGGGAGGAGAGGGGCACCTTTGGAAAGTGTGGAAATATTATTTTAATATAAACTTATCTTCAGTTTCAAAATGCCCAAAAATTATTAAAGATGAATATAAGATGACTCATGGTTGAAATAAAATCATTCAATCAGAATTGGACATGTTTTGGAAAATATTTTTATCATTATAATCTTAGTTATATAAATCATTTATTAATGAGGTAAATACTTCATCATTATTGCATCATAAATAATTTAATTTACTTCGGGTCTAAAAATTATAAAAAAATATCATTATGTAGGAAATCGTTTTAGCTTTCCAATTAATATTTATAGTCGAAAATATAATTTATATAACCCCTTATAAAAATTAATTACTAAAAGATTTTTGTTAATGTCAATTTTGTCATTACATTAAATTAATTAATCCAAATTGTCATTGTCACTACAAAGTGGTTCAATGGGGTCCCCAAATCGACCCAAGGATGCCAATGGTAGGCCACTACTCATCCAATAAGTTTAGGACAAGTATAAAGGTAATTTGAATTATTATAATATTCTTTTATCCTTGATTTACCTTATTTACCTTTAACCGTTGTAAATAAAAAACATACCGTAGTTACTATTCATAATATCAAAAAAATAAAATTAACCTATTAACATAATTTGGACCCAGTGATTCCAAATTTGGAATCCATTTTTCAAAATTCAAATCACAAAAGTTGTAGTAATTAATTTAAAATTAATCCCACTGTTAATCAAATGGATTTTAAAAGTTAAAACATTGCCAAAGATTGAAATGTTTTTACCTATAAATTCAATGTAAAATTAATGATAATGACATAAATTATATTAAATGGTAAAAATATATTCTATTTATTCTTTAAAAACATTCAATATCATAATTTAACCATATAAAGTATTTCGATTAAAAAAGTAGTTTTTAATTAAAATATAGCGTGTTTTTACTGTTCATTAAAATATGAAAGTTATCAGAATAATATGAAAAATTTATCCAATGTAAATTTTTGTATCATGATTCTAAAGAGGAATTTTATTTTTTCAAATTGAACTTATAAACTTGTCAAAAACTATATTTAATATGGGTGCACCATCAAAAGGTGGTAAAACTGCATTTTTTTAAAAATACTTCATTTATCCAAAAAAAGGATTTTGTTTTCATACCTCATTCTAGAAAATGTATAAGATGAATTAAAATGTTATAAAATTCAAAATTCAGTTAATACTATTCATAACGGCTAATATTATAATATATCGTGGATTAGTGAAACTCGTAATTGCGTACGACGCAAGCTATCGAGGAAGGTCGCAGTTGCGTGTAAATAAGCCAAGCTAGTGTTGTGGGTAGTGAAAGATTTATTTCATGATTTATATAACATAAAAAAAATATTTCTCATAAAATTCTCGGGTGTTACATTCTACCCCCCTTAAAATGAATTTCGCCCTCGAAATTCGTCACTTCATAACAAACAGATGAGGATACCTCTCCCTCATTATATCCTCAAGTTCCCATGTATCTTCTTCTAATTGGTGGTTCCTCCATAAAACATTCACCAAGCGAGAGGTCTTGTTCCGCATGACTTTTTCCCTATGATCCAGAATCTATATCGGTCGTTCTTCATAAGAAAGATCTTGTTCCAACGGTAAAAATTCTGAGCTGAGTACACGTGAAGGATTAGGTATGTACTTTCTCATGAGAGATACATGGAACACATCGTGAAGTTGACAGAGATTCGGTGGAAGCGCCAATCGGTATGCTACCTTCCCAAAATGATCTAGAATTTCAAAAGGATCGATATATCTAGGGCTCAACTTTCCCTTCTTTCCAAATCTCATTACTCTCTTCCAAGGAGATATTCGTAAGAACACTTTATCAACCACTTCAAACTCTAGGTATTTCCTTAGGTTTTCAGCATAACTTTTTTGTCGACTCTGAGCTGCTCTTATGTGTTTTTGAATAGATCTGTCCTTTTCTAACATCTCATCAACAAGATCAGGTCATAATAGCTTTCGTTCCCCAACTTCATCCCAGCAAGTTGGAGTCCTGCATTTCTTTCTATAGAGAGCTTTATAAGGATCCATCTTATTACTGGAGTGAAAGCTATTATTTTTATAAAATTTTACCAAAGGTAGGTGTTGATCCCAACCACCTTTGAAATCCATAGAGCAAGAGCTCAATATATCTTCTAGAGTTTGAATTTTTCCTCTCAGACTGGCCGTCTGTCTGAGGATGATAAGCAGTGCTGAAACTCAACTCTATATCCAGAGTAGGCTGAAGACTTCTCTAGAACATTGAGGTAAACCTCAGATCCCAATCAGTTATAATGGAAAGTGGTACTCCATGCAATCTTACCACTTCCTTTAAATATATCCTAGAAAGCTAATCAAGAGAAAAATCTTCTCTAATAGAAATGAAGTGTGCTGACTTCGTAAGACGATCAACTATTACCCAAAGAGTATTATTGCCTTTTGATGTTTTAGGAAGTCCAGTGACAAAGACCATAGTGATGTTTTCCCATTTCCATTCGGGTAAGGGTAATGGTTGTAAAATTCCCGTAGACTTCTGTCTCTCAGCTTTAACTTGCCAACAAACCAAGCATCAAGAGAGATATTCAGCAACATCTCTTTTCATGCCATCCCAATAGAAGTACTCTTTCAGGTCCCTATACATCTTCTTGCTTCCAGGATGAATAGAGAATGAAGAACTATGAGCCTCATCCAGCAGCTCCTTCTTTAATTCAGGGATGGGAGGAACACAAACCCGATTCATGAACATTATTATCCCATCATAATCAAGGTTGAATTCAGGAACATTTCTCACCTTCTTTTTTAACTCGAAATCTTCTTTCTGCGCCTCTTGAATCTTCACATGTATAGATGGCTGAACATTCATTTGAGAAAGATATGATTTCTCTCCTTCCATTAAAATTACATGATCCATCCTTTGTAAATCCATAAATATTGGATCTTTTGTGATCCTCATCATGGATAAGCTAGCATGGTCTTGTCGACTTAATGCATCTGCTACTTTGTTTCCTTTCCCAGGGTGGTAATGGATTGAGCAGTCGTAATCCTTAATCAGCTCCAACCATCTTCTTTGACGCATATTCAGCTTCTTTTGTTTGAAAATATACATTAAACATTTATGATCAGTATAAATATCACACCTTTCACCGTAATGGTAGTGCCTCTAATTTTTTAACGAAAATATTACTGTAGCTAACTCCAAATCATGAATTGGGTAATTTTTCTCATGGATTTTCAACTGTTGTGAGGCATAAGCTATCACCATATCATTTTTCATGAGAACACATCCTAGTCCCTTCTTGGATATATCACTGTAGATCACAAACCTTACTCCACTTCAAGGTAGTGTGAGCACAGGTTCATTGGATAACCTTATTTTTAGCTCTTTGAAATTTTCTTCACATTCCTCTGTCCAATCAAACTTAACTCCTTTTTTAGTTAACTTGTGGAGTGGGTTAGATAACCTTGAAAAATCTTTCACAAAACATCGGTAATATCTAGCCAAACCAAGAAAACTTCGGATCTTAGTTACTGTTGTTGGTCTCGACCATCGTTCGATAACCTCTGTTTTTGATGGATCCACATATATCCCCTATTTTGAGATTATGTGACCCAAAAATGAAACTTTTTGAAGCTAAAATTCACACTTGGTAAATTGGGCATAAAGCTTCTCCTTTCTTAGGGTATTTAATACAATTCTCAAGTGATCATCATGTTCTTCCTTGTTCATTGAATAGACAATAATATCTTCTATAAATACTACCACAAACCGATCAAGATAGTCTCTAAAGACTCTATTCATTAGATCCATGAAGATAGCAGGGGCATTAGTAAGACCAAATGACATCACTATAAATTCATAGTGTCCATACCTTGTACGGAAAGCCATATTTGGTATATCCTCCCTTTTGAACCTTAATTGATGATACCCAGAATGAAGATAAATCTTGGAAAAGTATTGAGCTCCGCGTAGTTGGTCAAATAGGTCATCAATGCGTGGGAGAGGATATTTTTTCTTGACAGTGATCTTTTTAAGTTCTCTATAATCAATACAGAGTCTCATTGATCCATATTTCTTCTTAACAAATATAACAGGTGCTATCTAAGGTAACACACTAGGGTGTATGAATCCTTTATCAAGATTCTCTTGGAGTTACTTCTTCAATTCCTGTAACTCAATTGGTTCCATTCTATAAGGTGTCTTTGAAATAGGAAAAGCACCTGGTACGAGTTCTATTAAAAACTCAGCTTCACGATTTGGTGGAAGACCTGGCAATTCCTCTGGAAAGTCATCGTCAAACTCTCGTACAATGGGAATATTATTAATCGTGAGTTTCTCACCAACCATTTGAGATAAATAACCTTCATTTAGTGGAATCAAGACCCATAAGATGGAAGAAATTTCCACTGTAAGGTTATGTTCATCCTTGCATCGATAGACGATCATAGATTGATCTGGAATATGAAATGTGACTTCCCTTATTTGGTAATTTATATGAGCTCCATATAAAGAAAGCCAATCCATGCCAAGAATCACATAAAATTCCACTATAAGAGGGATCACAAGATTTCCAGGAAGCACTTTCACCCAAACTTCAATCGGAGAAGAATTAAAAACTTTTGAAGCTACTGTTGTGCCATTATGACTTGTCACATCCAACTCAACATCTAATTGTTGAGGTAATATGGTGATACCCTTAGAAAATTATTCAGAAATAATAGAGTGGGTGGATCCAGAATCAAATAAAACATTTTCTACTTTAGAGTGGATGGTATGTGTACCTCTCACCACTTATTTGTCATACTCCACATCACCAATAGTAATTTCATGTGTATTTCCTTTTTCTTTGCCCTTAAGAGTTTGTTGACATCGATCATCATCATCTACCCTTGGATTTGGGCATTGATTGGCATAATGCCCCATCTCCTTGCACTTGAAACATTGAACTGTAGTAGGTTCATTCTGTGTATCCCTTCGTTTGTTTGCATCATTAGACATCTTCTTCCAATTATTTCGACATTAAATTTCCCGATGACCTTCTTTTCCAAACTTATAACATTTTCTTGTCCCCTGAAGAAATTTTCATCCATTTTTCTTTCCACACTTTGAGCATAAGGGAAATCTCATCTTCTTTTCAGTGTGGTCTTTAGATTTTCCTTTGAATGCCATATTCCTCTTCATATCAAACCCATATGACTGATGGGTTACTCCAATCTCCATCTCAACTTTGAGAGCACATCGAATGTTTTACTCGTAGATATTGAAGTCCCTTATGGATAACGCCCTTCGAAGACATGGTTTTAAGCCACTAAATAATCATTCGATCTTACTCTCAGGTTGGATAATAATACCAGAAACATACCTTGCAAGTCTTGTAAAATTTTCTTCATAGGTGCCAAAAAATTCATCATCATTTTGCTTTAGTTCAAGAAACTCCTTCTCGATCTGTGTTCGAAGAATACGAGGGATGTACTTATTGTAAAATAAGTTCTTGAACTCGTCCCATTCCATGGACTCAATTTCGTCTCATTGCCTCGTATTGTTGATAAGATTCCACCATTGATCAGCATCACCTTCCAAATGATACACTGCAAAGATGACTTTATCATGTTCAGAACATTGATGAACTGAAAATATCTTTTCAGTGGTACTAATCCATTGTTCAGCCACTAATGGATCAGAAGACCCGTTGAATAAAGGTGGACGCTTCCTCATGAAGGATTCGACAGAATGTTGCTCCTTCCTTTGCTCATTTGGAAGTCCAGCATGGTTCATAGCTTGAGAAAGTTGTGTGATCATGGCTACAAGATTTTGTATTCTGGCTCCCATAACGTTTGGTTTCTCAGGGGGGAAATCCTTGAATTGCCCGTCGCATTCCACATTAACATGGTTTCTTCGGGTTCCAGCCATTGGCTAAAACCAAGAAGAATAGTGTGAGAAACACTAATTATAATAGGGAAACCACATAATCAAGAATAAAATTTCACACTAAAGGTATTCTCATAGGTTGTTCATGGCCATTTCTAAAAGACTAAGATTGTGTTCTATGCTTAGACATATCCTTAGGTTTCTTACTAAGGCTTTCACATCCTAGTTTCCATTGGATGACTATACATTTCCACTGATACCAACTATAACGACCCATACTTTACATACATTGTTAGTAAGTCAAAATTGATTCATACTTATTACAACATATAACAAAACCATGAAAGGACTATATAGGTATAGTTTCATTAGAAACTGGGAAACATAAACAACTAGTTCATAAAGCATCTACACAGTCTCCCATTTATTTCATCATATCTATAGTCCCTTTCTAGCATATCTTACTTAATATCCTTCTTCCTGACCTGGGGAACGAAAACATACAAAAGGGTGATCTCAAATGCTTAGTAATGGTAAAAAAAACAAATATCAATCACATCATATTAATAAGAACATAACATTATTGAAATCTTAACCTACAAAAGAAATCATAATTTCATAACATGGGATAAATCATGGTAGTGAAATGTAATCCTAATAATAATAACATAAAACATGAAACATTGTGGCATACACACATAATCATATAGAATCATTTCTCATTAGTCAATTCTCATTGCCAGACTATCTTAGTGGACATAGTCCATTTCTGAACCGAGTTCAGTCCTCGTTTCAGTCCTGTTTCACTGAACTGGTTTAACCTGTTATTCCAGCCATGTATATCTCATGAGATATAAAATATTTACCCAATGAATTGGAGGGAGATATATGTCCCACCCATCTCATAATGCTACCATTCTTATGTGTGCCACAAAATCATAAATCATACATCATTGCATAACCCGTGTAATAAAAATGGGATTCTTAAACATCGTGACATCATAAAACAATTCATATAAGATAAAGGAATTCATAAAAATAATTCCATCACAACATAATCAAATCAATTTAATAATAGGGATATAAACATAACCCTATATTATCATATATGGAAAAAAAATTTGATAACACACTTGAACTCCATTCTTGAGGAAAATATCCTTTCTACTTCAAAAACACTTTTCCTTTCTTAACATGTTATACAATTATAAACTAAAAGAAGTTGATTAAAAATAAACTTGAAAAATTTTAAAGGAATATTCTAGTAAATAATTCTTTAAAAATCCATTCATGCCGTATAAGTTAAAAAAACATTCTTCTCGTACTTTTTTTGGAAATGTCAAAAAGTACCTTGTACGAAAAACGACAAAAAATTCATTACCTTAGGTCCGATATACTTTGTAAATGTCTGAAACTCCTGTATAATGATTTAAATAATGTCATTGACTTATTAAAGAATCATATTAATTGTTATTAAATCATATATGGTCATATTCATAGCTTCATATTAGTAATATTTCATTACTACTTGTTATTCGGGTGTTTATTACTTTTTATTCTTATGCGTGTTTTGTCGAATAAATGCTTATTCCTTTTTATAGGATATATATACATCATTTATAGAATGTTATTAGAATAATTTATATCATATTCATTCATTCAATTCAAATATATAATCATTATTCAATTAATATCATATAGAACGAGTCACATCACATCGGGAAGACGGTAGACCGTACGTACGCACGAGCGAGGATATCGTTCCCATGATCGTGGAATTGTATTAAAGTGTATGTATACTATTTCAGAATCAATATAAATTTACAATAATCATATATAGTTATTCTTTACACCATTATACCCATCCAAGTATGGTGGTGGTGGAAAACAGATTACACCACGGCGTGGAGACGGTATTCCGTACGTACGCACGCGTGGTGATTTCGTTTTCCGTAGGATGGATAAGAGGTGAAATAGGGTTGTTACATATTTATAATAACATATCAGTATATGAGGGATACTGATGTTATTACCTCATAATTAAAAAACTAAAGAAGAGGGAGTATAAGAAAAATGGAACTTGAAGAAAATGGTAGAAGGTATTACCTCTTTCTCGAAGTGCCTCCTTTAAAATTTCTCGTAAGGCACTAGAGTTGGACTTTTTATAAGACCAGTACCTCAAGTAGGTTTCTAAGGAAGTGGTGAAGTGAAATGGGAAGGGGTTGGCTGAGCTTGAAGTTTCAAATTGGTTTGAGGAAGAGAGGGAGGAGGTTCCCTTTTATAAGGGAGCAGGGGGGCACCTTTGGAAAGTGTGGAAATATTATTTTATTATAAACTTTTCATCGGTTTAAAAATGTGAAAAAATCATTAAAGATGAATATAAGATGACTCACAGTCGAAATAAAATCATCCAATCAGAATTGGACATGTTTTCAAAAATATTGTAATCATTATAATCTTAGTTAATTAAATCATTTATTAATGAGGTAAATACTTCATCATTATTGTGTCATAAATAATTTAATTTATTTGGTTTCTAAAAATTATAAAAACATATCATTATGTAGGAAATATTTTTATCTTTTCAATGATTATTTGTTGTAGAAAATATAATTTGTATAACCCCATATAAAAATTAATTACTAAAAGATTTTTGTTAATGTCAATTTTGTCTTTAAATTAAATTAATTAATCCAAATTGTCATTGTCACTACCAAGTGGCTCAATGGGGTCCCAAAATCGACCCAAGGATGCCCATGGTCGGCCACTACTCATAGAATAAGGTTAGGAAAAGTTTCAAGGTAATTTTGAATTATTATAATATTCTTTTATCCTTGAATTACCTTATTTACCTTTAACCGTAGTAAATAAAAAATTTACCGTAGTTACTATTCATAATATCAAAAAAATAAAATTAAACTATTAACATAATTTGGAACCACTGATTCCAAATATGGAATCAATTTTCCAAAATTCAAAACACAGAAGTTTCAGTAATTAATTTAATATTAATCCTGTTTTTAATCAAACGGATTTTAAAATTTAAAACATTGTCAGAGATTGAAATGTTTTTACCTATGAATTCATTGTAAAATTACTGCTAATGACATAAATTATATTAAATGGTAAAAATTTATTTTATTTATAATTTAATAAAAATTCAATATCATAATTTAACCATATAATGTATTGCGATGAAAAAAGTTGTTTTTAATTAAAATATAGCGTGTTTTTACTATTCGTTAAAATATGAAAGTTATCATAATAATATGAAATATTTATCCAAAGTAAATTATTATATCTTGATTCTAAAGAAGAATTTTATTTTGTCAAATTGAACTTATAAACTTGTCAAATACTAGATTTAATGTGTGTGCACCATCAAAAGGCAGTAAAACTGCATTTTTTTGAAAGATGCAACATTTATAAAAAAACTGATTTTGTTTTCATACCTCATTATAAAAAATGTATAAGATGAATTAAAATGTTATAAAATTCAAAATTCATTTAATAATATTCATAACGGCTAATAATATAATATACCGTTGTTTAGTGAAACTCGACGTTGCGTACGACACAAGCTATCGAGCAAAGTCACGGTTGCGTGTAAAGTAAGTCAAGCTAGTGTTGTGTGTAGTGAAAGATTACTTTGATGATTTATATAACATAAAAACAAAATATTTCTCATAAAAGTATCAGGTGTTATAGATTCCCTTTGGACTCACTCATTATATAATTATTTTCAATGATTTAATGAATATATTCTCTAGATATTACCTCGAAAATTTTGTAGTAGTGTTTGTTGATTATATGAAGATACACACCAAGAGATTTGAGGTACATTAGGGTCATTTAAATACAATTATGAAGACTTATTAATGGGAAAATATATTAAAAATATAGAAAATGTGTGTTCTATATAGAGGAAGTATAATTAATAGGTTATGTTATAAAAAAATGAATATCGGTGGACACATTCAATACAATGGAATATGGAGAGTGGCTCGGGACAACATCTTTAATGGAGATCCAGAGTTTTCATGAGATAGATGAGTACTACAAATAATTTTTTTGATAAATTATCATTATTTTCAAAAAAATAGAAAATCTGACACAAAAGGTAGTGAATTTTTTGTGATCTCAATAATGTGAGGAAATAATGAAGGATCTCAAAAAGAGGCTTATCAATGAACTAGTACTCACAATCCAAACTTGTAGAGAAATATTTATGTTGTACATCGATGCTTCAAAAAAGGGATCAGATTTTGTATTAATTGAAATTGATAAAGTGGTATCCTAATTAACAATGATGTTGAAAATTCATGATAAAAATTTTGCCGCGCATGATTTAGAGTTCGCATGTGGTATATTTGTGTTGAAAATATGGCAGCATTATCTTTATGGGGTGAAGTGTGATACATATAATGATCACAAGAGTCTAAAATATATATTCACAAAGAATGATATTAATATGTTCATACACATATGGTTATATCTCATCAAGGATTTTTAATGCTCAATCAACTACCATCCTGGTATGTAAAATAAGGTGGTAGATGATCTAAGTGTAAAGGATATTTCGTCGTTATTAATTTTGATAATTGAGAAGTATCCAATCTTCATAGAATTACAATGGAAGTAAATGTGAATAATTATGTGAGCAAAATCATCAATCATTTCTCAAAATATTCCCAACTGTCCCTCATGAATAAAATAAAGGATTCTCAAATAAATGATGTGTAAGTTATGAAAAGGTTTGAAGATATCAATAATGGAAAATACTCCGACTTCAAGATCGATGAGGATGGAATCATAATATATAGGTCATGAATATGTGTACCATCAAATACAATGATATATAATGAGATTCTAAATGTCGACCACATATCAACCTACACTATCCTCCCATTGAACACAAATATGTATTAAGGTCTCTGAGAGATCATTTGGTTGGACAATATGGAAACATAGATCGCTAAATATACATTAAAGTGCATTGAATGTTTGATATTGAAGGCTGAATGAAAAAATACTATATAGTGCTGATGAAACAATTATCCATACAAACATGGATGGGGTGGAACATCACTATGAACTTTGTCACATGACATAAAAGGCTTATAGAGGAAATGCTGAAATATGGGTTATTATTGATTGTCTTACAAAGATAATTGAATTTATATCAACTTGAGAGGAAATATAATGAGATCAACTTATATAAATATAAATCATTTAAGTGGTATGAATGAATTGAATAACACTATATATTTTATGTGAACGATATAGAAGATTCACCACCATGTTGTGAAAAAATATCCAACATGCTCTAAGAACTGATCTGAACTTTTTTATGGCTTACCATCCCCAAAATGATGGCCAATCTGATTACACTACCCCGATACTAGGATAAATTTGAAGAGAGTCTTGAATTGACTTGAATGGAGTATAAGACTAACATAATCCTCTAAGTGAATTCTATTACACCAATATTTTCCACTCAACCATCCAAATGGCTCCATATGAATCCCTTTATGGGAAAAGGTGCGGAAAACTACCATACTTGGATGAAGTGGGTGAATGTAATCTTCTAAGACCTAAAATGGTCGATGAAATGGTGGAGAAGGCTAAAACTAGTGAACAAAAAATCAAAATCAACCCAAATTTGATAATAGAGGTATGTAGAAAAACGATGATGGGGCCTAATGATTATGTTTGGATATTTAGAATTTCTCCTAATATCTCTATAGAATATGTTCATGAGATTCATGAAGAAAAAGAAGTTATGCCCCATGTTCTTCACCCCCTTCATGATACTTGATCATGCCAGAACAATGGCATATTGATTAGCACACACACCAACCATATCTCAAGAACAAGATGTATTCTACTTATCCTTATTGAGGATGTACATATCAGGTCCATCACATGTTCTGACTTTAGAGGGGGTAGAGATGTATACTTATCTTTATTTTCTGGAGTTACCAGTGAAGATCTTGGATTATAGAGATAAGGTTATTCAAAACAAGATCTATCACCTTGTCAATGTACTCTAGATTAACCATAAGTACGAATAGGTAACTGGGGAAGCATATAAAGATATTAAGGAAAATTACCCACACTTGTTTCCACCATAGTATGTAAAACGGAATTTCCAAGGTAAAATTTCATAATGGTGGAAGAATGTAAGGACCCCAAGTTTTATAAATAGAAATTTTCTTCTAATAATTATTTCATATGGTATAAACACATAAGGGAAAAAATACAATCATTATAAATTATGAATTAACGGAATAAGAAGAATTTCTAAAAAAAGGAACCTATACCGATGAAATAGTAACTTAACCTTTGTGATTGTTATGTGTCCATTATGAATAGTAAATCAGCCAATTGAATAGTAAGATCACCAATAAATGTATCAATAAAATATATCCATCTGATAAATGACAATATTATATAATTATAGTATAGTACATTTAAAAAAATATTTTAAAAACTATTAATTAAGTGTTATTATTTTTATTGGTCATTAATATTTAATTAATTTTTTTCATTAATTTAATAATTTAAATGATAATTAATATTTATAATATTTGATGTTAATTTAATATTTTTAATCATAATATTATAATATAATTTAATAAGACTTTATTAAAATTTCAATGTGTTAGAAAAGGAGTTTTAATTTTAAATTATATATTTTACAAGTAAATAATGATTTTAATAAAAACTAATACATCACATATTTAGATAATTATTTTCATATAATGGGATTAATTTTTTAATTCAATAAAAACATAAATACACAGAGTAAATTATTTGGATTGTTCTAAAATACATGATTTTTTTGAATAGTTAAATATGGTAAATTAGGATAAATGAAAAATACTTGAATTATAGAGACACAGGTGATGTAGTGCATATATAAGAAATTTATCTCAAACTCACATGATGAGGTTACTATACCTAGTCTCAATAATCAAAAAAAAATAAAAAATAATGATTAAAATATTCAAAAAAACCCATCCTCCACTATCAATACAGCTCCTCACCACCTCTTCTCCTCACACCTCTGAAGTGATAATCCTTGTACAAATTCTTCGTTAAACTCTTCCAATACCTCTACCACAAATCCATGAGATATTGGTCTTATCATAAGAGAAAAACCAATCCCTTAATTAGGTTCGCAAGAAGAAGGTATCAAGAAGTAAAACACTTCAATTTTTTTCAATTTTTGTTCATGTTCCGTTATTTTCTTTTTCAATATTCACCTCCCCATATTATAATTGAAATAAAACTACATTATCATACATATATTTTAATGTTATCACATTTATAGAATAATTCTTCATAAAATATATTCTCCTCACTATTTTATAGTAAGAAAGTAAACATCAACATTGAGGTGCTGATTTTCCACCTTCAGGAACAACATTATTTAATTTTTCAATTACGGCTTTAAGGATGGTCATAAAACCATTATTATGGTTTAACCAGATTATAATGTATAATTTATATCTTATGTAATGTTGTTAACTAATTTTTTACACATGATGTTAAATTATAAAACAATATGTGTTCGTTGTGGTCAAACAAATCCAAATTAATATAAACGATTATCATTAATGATTTATAAAATTAATCATCCTAACATACAGAAAAAATAGTATTTTAAAATTATATAAGTTCATCAATAACACATTAGTTTAGTTATATACAAATATACTCATTCAACATGATTTTACATACACATATAAAAGTAAGCCGATCATGAAACCAATAAAATCAATCCTCCCATACGATGAAATTAAATCTCATAAGACCTAAAAAGGCCATTAATTAACTTAATAAGGTTATAATATATCAAATACATGTATAAATGGTTATTAAATTATTAATTAATTACTATAATTTAATTATTCAGGATATTAATATCATGTGCATAATTGTTTCAGACATATGGTAAGGGATTCTACCCGAACCTCCATTATTCCTTCATGTTATTATTTCTATATTTAAATGAAAATTAAATTATATGTTATTATTTTTTACATTTTATAAATTATGTTTCAATTAAACAAAATCATTTATATATATCCACTCAACCATATTTTCTGGGTATATACAATCCCTACTCAATTTTTCCCGGTAACCAAGCCCGATTTAAGGGAACACCCAGAATTATTATCTATTTTTACGTGTGATACATATTCTCCATTAATAAACCAATATTATTATTATAGAATCACAAATTTTATCATGAAATTCATCCATGTTTCATTTCTAGTTTTTTGTAAACAATTATTCCCATTTCGATTTTAAAGAGTCTTGAATGTTTTCCATTAAACCGTTCTAAAATGTTTTATTTCTAATGTTTCTTAAACATTATTTTTACTTCAGTTTGACAACATCAATAATTATATATTAATATATTACCTTATTGAAGTCCATGTTTGACTTAATTATATCATTTCATGGAATCCACTTTATATACCATTTTGATATGCCTTTGGACACAATTATGATACCCAATTCATTCATAGCGTAACACAATTGTTTATGGTTAATTTATTTTTTATAACTATATTTGTGGAAACGGTATTCATGAACAATATATAATGGGTGTTCTCATATAGCCCACTAATTCCTTGAAAAAAATCTAGTCTCATGAGATGTTATGTTGAATGGTTTTAGTGGCTATCCTTCACTCAAGATCCATGTGAAATGGTCTTGGTGTTTAGCCTTGAATCGTGATCATATATGTGAAATGATACTTGACTCATGATCCTCTATGTGAAATGATCCTTGAATCATGCTAATGTTTTTTTTTATTTTTTACACATTACTATAAATCCATGATTTTATGATCTCATGTTATGATTAATTCTGTTTAATCATGTTCCATGACTTTTTATATCATTATGTAATGCCTTCTAACCCATGTGCTAAGATTTATTTTAATGTTTATTCACTCTCTGTTTTTTAGTTCATCGATTTGTCCATGATATTCAAACTTTATACTATTTATATTTAAGGGTTAAATGGAATTTAGGATCATATAATTGATGAGAAATGATGAAATTTTTGACTACGTCCCATATTTTGAGTTTTAATAATCTAGTCTTCCAAGAGGCTAGACATCAGGATCCATGGATTGTAATTTGTGGTTTAATTATTCTTTAAAATTAGGTATTTATATTCTTAAAAGTCTAGGGTCACTATAATAATTTTTTTCGGGATTTACCAAAGAATATAGAGAAGGATTATGGAGGGTTATCTACCACCTCTTCTATGCAATTTACTCAATGTTTGGTTCTAATTCAATTCTTGTAATGTATATAAGTAAAACAAATTCACTAGATGTGATTTTTGATGTGTTGATGGTGTTGTTTATGGTGGGAGTAATTCAAGGTATGTTGATATAATTATTTTGATATCCATAATATTCTGAATAACAATCCATATAGGAAAAATTACAATGGGTTTGACATGATGCAGTGGCTTAGGTGTCTCAATAAAAGAAATGATGTAAAGGCCCCTATGTCTTTGGATGGGATGTGATGGCAAGTTCCACAGCTAGAATGTGGGATGATTTTGTTTCATTAGTTTCATTAATTAGTATAAAAATGACATGGGAGTGATGGGATGTATGAAATTAGGCTTTTGGTGAATATAATTAGTTCGAAAGAGGTGTGGGGTTCCCTTTTTTATTATTATTCATGAGATTATGTTAATGTACATGGATTCTAAATTTTGTGGAATTCCTTGGTGGGATGTGATATGTATGATGATCTAAATAGGTGTGTTAGGTACTTAAATTTTTTAAGAGGTTCATTAGTATTATATTTTCACATGTTTATATGATACAATGGGTATGACCCTACTTAGTATACATTTTAAGGTAACCCAATCTATAGTCAAAAAATTTTATATGCTCCAAATAAAGACTTTTTTTAATGAAGTGGACATTAATAGATTTTCTATTGGAATAGTTGTTCTATTCCTAACATGGAACATTTTGGTTATTTATTTTGATCTTATTTGTGTTAGTTTTAATTATTTATGCATCGTGGTATAGTTTTGGATTCATACCATTCATGTTTTTTCAAAAATTGATTTATGATTTATTATCATTTATCCCAATCATACATTATCATTGGGGGTAATTACTTGCATAAATGAAATTTTTATACCCACGGTGATAGTCACCAACAAATGATCTATTAATTAAAGAATTTTGGGTTCACTGTCTCTATTTATTTATAGTCAACCCCAGAGGTGTATCATTAGACAAGGGGTTTCATTAAAAAATTATCTTTTGAAAGTTTTTCTTGATGAATTAGATATTATAATGGGATTGGTTGTTTATGAATTAAATATATTGAATATCATTCCATAATATTATATATTTTTTATCAAAATCCATCAAATCCTCTAGTTATTGGGAATAAAAATCAAGATATTATAATGATTTAGTTTAGGGAGTGAGATTAGAACTAGGTTATTATAAATTGAGAAAGAGGCATAACGGTGACTGAAGTCAATCATAAATGGGATATATGATTTTCAATAATTGGGAAATAAAAAATAAATATCCAAATCCTATATTACTAGTGTAGAATCAAGAATTACCAAGTATTGTTAGATTATTATATGTTTAACTACCATATGAGTGGACTGGTTTCCATAATTTATCTTTTAATACACTAAGATAGCATATATAATGTTGTACATGACTATTTGGATGGTTTTTTACTGAAATATGGAAGGTTTATATTATTATAAATAAAAAATATATAATTTTTTTTATAATTAGTTATTTAGGGATATAATATTACCTAAAAATATCAATATTTAATTTTTCAAATTTAAATTTTTACGTCTACATTTTTCAAAGATAGATTATTTAAATAATGTTTGATGAATTCTTACCCTGGATTTATATTTTATAAAAAATTGAATTTAGAAAATGATATTTTTTTATTAATCATATATTTCCATTAATTTTAGATGTTGTTAATGGAATATGTTTTTAAGACTACAATTATATAATTATTTTTATTTAACATTTAAAACCCCATTGAAAACAACAGAAAAATTGAAAATAATGTTTTAGAGTAAATTAATTGATCTTAAAAAATATTTTAATGAATATTTTTTTCAATTATTTTGAATATAATTTCTGATAAGGAAAAATGTTTTCAAATATCATTAATTGGATATATGTTTCTTAAATTATTCTTTTTCTCATTTTTTAGATTATGACATATATCAATATATGAAAAAATGATATTTTGATCTAAAGGAGTTATTATATGAATTTTTATCTAGTTTTCGGATAATATATATAATAATTAATTTTAATAATGTTTTTTAATTTTGGTTATGTGTTGTATTTAGATAAATTTATGTATATCATTTATAAGGTGTATTTATTTTAATAAATGTTTTTTTTTCAATTGTTTAATTTCTACAACAGTGTTTGTCTATCAATCTTATTATAATAAGTGTTCGTTAAAGGTATTTTTCAAATTAATTGTGATTTAAAAAATACGTGAATTTGATTAATTAAATATATAGATTCTTGGATATTAAAATATTTATTTCTGAATATTCAAGAAAATATGAATTTATTCCTAATTTATAAACATTCTGGATTTAATAAATGTTCCTTGATTTTATTTTATGTTTTTGAGTTATATTATTTGATATGTATTTTTTTCAAATTTTACTATTTTTGAAATTTTTCCTTTATAGAGTAAATGATAATTAAAATCACATATTAAATCCTTTTAAAAATTATAACTTATTTTATATGAGGTAAGGATTCATGTTTCCTGAGTGGAAATTTTCAAATGTTATTTGAAAAATAGAATATTGTTGTCTTAGATAAACCATGAAGAATTGTTTATCTATAAAAATAAATTTATTTGAAATATTGTTTGTTTTCCTTTATAATGGAATGAGAAAATTTAAATACGAAATTATTTTAAAAATTAGTAAATTTTACTATGTTGTATGATTCATATTATATGAATATAAGGGAATTATTAATTTATTATTTGATAATTATTGGAGTTAATTGATTGAAATTTTATTTTTTAACTGTTTTGTTTTTAACATGGGTAATATGATCTATGATGCAAGTAGGATGATGTAGGAATGACAATGCACGGTCCCTTTGGGCCATTTTCACAACCCACATAGCCTTGGTCATATGATCTATTTAATGAGTCTCCCTCTACCCATACAAAAAGTTGTCACTTATTTAATAGTAATAGGAATATTATGCCCCAATTTTAATAAACCTCAGGTGCATTAATAATTGTTCTATTAATATTTGTTTTATTTATCAAGTATTTTGATTTGTGAATTAATAGTTAAATAATTCATGGTTTATATATTAGACTAAATCTATTATGTATTTCTTTTAGAATATAATATTTTTATTTTTAATATTATTAATAAAATTATAAATAGTTCACTATACATTTCAGTAAATTCGAAATATAAATCCATAATTACAATTGTATAGAATAAATTTGCAACATATTGTTTATAAATTTATATCATTATATTGGTGTGTCTATCTTGGAAACAGGTGTGCAATAGAAATCAGTTTAACATTTTCTTTTATTGAATATCAATTAAATTAAAATAATACATTATAGTGATTTATTAAAGTTTCTAACAAGTTGGATTTTTATATATATGATATGCCATTATAGTTTTAATATAATTGTTACATGATATTATTGTAATGATAAAATTATATTATCGATAATATAAATTTTAATTATATTATTATTCCTTTATTACTATGATATTCAAAAAATTGTTCTATAATATAAATGGGAAACAATATTGGATAATCTTGATTTAGTATAATTTTTCATGAGTAATGAATTTTTTATTTGTATCTATAGTATATTAAGATTAAATTAGTTCATAGTTGATGAAAATATTATGATTTTGATTAAGGGTGTGATTAGTTGATAATATTATATCATATAACATGCAATAATGTTAATTTTATTTTAAATAATATAAAGAAATAAATGAAAAGGTTTGTTTATGTTATATATTAGATGGTTAGTTTTGGTTTAATTTTAATGTAAGTTAGTTTTTTATTTGGTTACAACATGATTTTAATCATTGTATTATTTCATAATATATTTATAAAAGATAATAATATTTACTATTTTCATAAATATGATCCAAATTAAAAATATAGTGTTCAATAGGGGGCAATTTAGACTATAATAATTGGCATATGGGGAATATTGAAACTTTTCTGACTATATATAAAACATTCTTTTACCACTAATGTTATATAAAAATTATCAATAAATTATATAATTGGTTAATAATGAGTATATTTTCATTATACATTTATAATGACTTGATTTATATAATGTTCTATGTAAGAAAATAGATTAATAAGATTTAATAATTTTTTTATTTTATATTGTTTATATTTTTCTTATATATATTGAATTAGGAAATAATGGGGTTATAGATATTTAAAATATAATCCTAAATGATATTTAATAATGGGTACATTCTAATAGTGTTGTGGTAAATAAGTGTTTTTAAATTCAAATATATATTTGATCTGAATTTTATTTGAATGTTTTATCATATATATAATATAAAAAATAAATAAGGATTATGTGTTAGACTTATTTTTAATATAAACATTGAATGCTGATCTATAATATTTAATAATAACATATTTTAAATTTGTTTTTATTTTAATTTATAATTCTCCTAATTGAAATAAAATGACTTTTGTATCAAGTAATAACGAAATATAATATAGTTTTTAAACAATCCACTAATTAGAATAATTGTTTTTGGTTGTATTTTTTTGAAAATTAGTCTTCTCAATATAAAAAATTCACTAGAATGTCTAGGGATGCATTCAATTTTTACCCACCAATGATGAAGTGTTAAAGCCCATGCGAATTGCTAGTAGTTTGGTTAGTTGAAATCGAATGGATAAATGTGAAAATTGAATCACGATTTTGATTCTTGGAATATATGGTAGGGATGATTCCTAGAATCCTTATAAATTTGACAGTTTAATGTGATTATATTAATGCTTAAGATAACAAAATGTTGTTGATTTCTCAATAAAACAGTGTGACACCAGCTGAGAGGGCTTATTGTTTCATCAATATGAGATTATGTAAATATAAATAGATAAAAATGTAAAAAGGTTTTATGTTTAGAGAGGAATCTAGCTATAAATTTTAAAATCCATTGATGGGTATATGTGTAAAAAAGCTGATGAAATTGTTATTAAAATACTCCAGAATGATGGCTAGAAGAATCCTGAATCAGATGAGTAAAATAAATGGGATTCAAGAACTCATAGAAATCAATTTGAATTACTGGTTTTTCTTGGTAATAATTTTTATGTCTATAATAATTTGTAATTAGTACCAAATGGAGTTTTTAAGCATTGTTCAGTTGTTGAGAGAGGTTTCATATGTCATGCAGCAGCCCTAGTACAAAATGACATAATTAATAAAAAATATCATAATTTGAAATTTCTCACATATGAATTCCAAAATTGGAGAATCATTGTATCTGAAATCCCTACATGTGAAAGTATTACCATATATAAAGAATAACTTATAATAATTCAGTGACCATTGTCAAATGGTTAAATATAAATTTTTTTATATGTATCTAAATTTAGGAAAGACATACCAAAATTATATTCCATGTATTTGATTCAAATGAAATTAGACAAATAATTCATATACATCCCCACATATAAATTTAAGGTCCATATATAAAAATTTGAGTCTATCTAGGGGAATAAATCAAATATTAACATTTATATTTGTGAAGTAAAATTCATGTATCCAAATTTCCTATATATTTGGTAATGAATAAAGGGTTTCTAAAATTGACGGTTTTGATGGGATAATTTAAAACAATTGAGGCTTGTGATATAAATTCAATTTTTAAAGATAATAATTATTATTTAATAAATTATCTAATCTTATTTTGAATAATATTGAATCATGCGTGAAATTAAATATATTTATGGATTGATAAAATGAGTTTATATAAATATCAAAAATAATTCGGTTGGTGATTCATAAAATACAAATTTTACATCAATGCTTTTAATCATTATGATAAAATACCAATTAAATTATAATGAAAAGTGGAAAAGATTATATATTATTCACTTCCAGGTTTAAATGTTGTACCGTTTTTATTGAATGTTCTCAAGCCAAAATTAAATGAGTTCCATGCCACATTTAGCTTCTATGTATTTTATACATCATTGGTAAATAGATGTTGTATATTTTAGTGTATAAATTTTTATAAGAATAAAATATTAACACTATAAATATTTTTTGATTATTTAATGTTATATGTTCAAAAAGGAATAAAAATAAAATGATTGAATTATAGAAAGATTCCTTTAGTTCAATAATTAGTGCTTGATGTTTTTTGGAATCCCCCAATGGATAATCCATAATATCACTTTATAGTTTGAAGTCAGAAGATCCCATGAAAGTGTTTTTATGGTTTTTTATTTAAAAGGAATAATTTTAGGTCATATAAATTATTCCACATGTGCACATGAATATTATGGAATAAAAATTTTAAAAAAATATGGAGCTCCTACAACTGTGTTTTTTAGGATACAAAATATAGGATTTGTTTTTCAACTATTTATATGAAAAACATATCTCTTTATACTTATCATGAAGTAGGTATCTATCATTATGAGACCCATTTAAAATAGCCAAAATAGTGAGAATAATTTGATCTTGATAAAAAAATTATTGTAGTTTATTTTTTGGAATATTCTAAGGGAAGATTACTTATATTTCATAATCTCATATTTTGTTGGCAAGAATTAAAAAAAAAATTAGTTTCTCGATATTGAATATCAAAACATATAATAAAGTAATAACGCTAGTTGAATAGATTCATATGTTATATAAAGATAGTATATAATAATTAATAATGATTCAGCACATTCATGATGACATTCTTGAATTTAAAGAAGCTAACTTTAAGATTAAGGATTTCTAGTTTTTCAGGTCAAATAAATCCAATACAAAATGAGATATCTATATAAATGGAGTATATAAAAATATATATATTTATACATGTTTTATAACCATCACACTAGTGAGACTCAATGTTTATCAACAGACCACCAAGTTACATTGGGACTATAATAAAAATATGATGAATATATCTTGTGGGAAGTATGAGTGTGAATAAGAATGGGAAAATGTAATATAGATGGTAATAAACTATACATGATAAAATTAGTGAGAATTTTATCTCCTTATGGTGTGAGAAACACCCTCAATTTATAATTTAATACATAAGATTATATAATAAATTCAATGCTTGGGGATCATTACCAATCCGGGTAAAGAGTTTGTTTTTGAAATGAACCTGATATATCATTATGTTCATGTTTTGTTGTTTGTTATAGTATATCGGTAAGGCTATGAGACACATAGATAGGATGAGACTGAAAAAATCATGGTGGTTGAATTTAATGTAATAGTTTATAAAAGATTGATGTTACCACTAATTTACCCCTCTCATAGCATTGGATAATCAGTCCTCTTAGAAACTTAATCATAATTTAGTTATTTAAATTAGGTTAATATTAAATTATTAATTTTTTCATTTTAGTTATTTTTTTCCTATTTGAGTATTTCAATTTCACCCTAAATGGTTTTTTCTACTCAGATTTAAGAAGAAATCTATTATTGATGAATGATTAGACAAGGTTGTTTTATTGGATTTGAATTTTTGGAATAAAATATAGATGTAATGGTGGGTTATTATTGATAAATTTTAAAAATAAAATATTTTTTTTAGTTTTATTAATCAATAATAATTCTATAAATCTTTTCTATTACAACATAAAATTGATGTGTTATAAATCAGTAAACAACATTTATATTTTTTCAATAGTTTCATGATCAATGATGTGATGAGTATGATATAAAATAATTAAAGTGTGAAAGACTATATTTATCTATTAATATATTAATATATTTTAAAATATAATGTAATTTAGTTAAACTTTTTAATTTAATGATTACTTATTAGGTATATACTTATTAAACCCTCAATCATGTCAATAAATATTATGTAAAAAATAAAAATAAAAATATATAATGCATAATTTAATAGAGGTATGTTATAATAGTAATAATAATAATATATATATATATTAATTTGGGATAAAAATATTCATGAAATGGTTTTAAATATTGATCTCATTCTATATTTTTTTCTTTCTAAATACTCTGGTATTATTGTTGGGTATGATAAAAACAAAATCATGGGGTTTTCATTCACCCCAATACATAGAAATTTTTTATTAATATTAATTCATATTATTCATCATATTAAATAAAAAAAAGGATATTAAAGAGGTTTTTTGTATAATTTAGAAGGGGATGATATAGTTATTTTGGTGAATGATTGCTTCATGATTCTCATGGGTTCTACAATATATAGGTTATACACAAAATGTGGGGGATGATGTTTCTAAATCACTACCAATAGTACGTATGATAACCATATTATACCATATCTCCACTAGGTACATAGTGTATTATAAATAAGGTAATTAGAAAGGGTTTCAACTACTGTAAAAAATTATAAATAAATTAAATATAACGTTTTTTTGTGACATGACATGACCCACCATGAACCCACATAGACATTAATGATATCAAGACATACACCATAATCCTACCTCCATTATGTTGTGGGTATGTTATAAGCATCTAGTAGGAATATCAAACATGACCCATGGACATGACATAGATGATACACCAATCTCAATGCAGGAGAGAAATAATTAAATTATGATAAAATATGAAACTCGGGTATTTTAAGTTAATTAAACATTAAAAGATCCACAAATGAGTATCTAGTGAATAATATATAAAGTAAATTGGAAAATATAATTACCAAAAAAATACAAATGGTACATGTAGAGACCCAAATCTTGACATACATGGAAATTACATTACTTCTTTGGAATACTTAATGCATGTCAAAAACAGACACCCAAATACCGTATTAGTTTAGTTTATTTGGAAACTCAGAACATAATCTTCTAATCATGGTGAAAGATCTTCAGCCTCTCTCATAAAGTCCTTACCCTTTTCTTTTACTACCTAAAAATTTTATTTATATCCTAGGAAAAAGAAAACATAAAAAGGTTGAGCTCAAATTCTCAGTAAGGGAAAACATGGTGAACATATAACAACCCATAAACATTTGAATGTAAAAACACGAACATAAAACATCAAAATCATGAGTAATGACATAAATCATGGTAGTACATAAGGAATAGATAATAATGTAACATTAATCATGATAAATTATCCTGGGAATAAAACATGTAATTGTGGAAATCCACTTATCACATGATATGATTTTTATTGTATCCAAGTCATTGCTACCAAGACCATCGTAGTGGACAATGTCCATAACTGGGCAGGGTTTTCTTACCGTTCCAGCCCTATATTACTGAACTAGATTTTACATTTCATTCCAGCCAAGTCTATATCATGAGATTTGAATCATTACCCAATTCATTGGAGGGAGATATAGGTCTCTCCAATCTCATAATGAAATCATTCTTATTATGCCTCAAAATAAACATAAATCATTCATCATAACCCAATGAATAAAATATGTTTCATAAACATCATCCCCTCATAACATAATCCATATAAAACAAATGGATTTCATTTTATCATTAGAAAAATAAAACCATGTAAATAAATGCGACATTTTACATGAAACACAATCATACTAAATAATGTCTTCTTGTATGGAAAATAGTTTTGATTAAACACATGAAATAAAATCTTGAGGAAAATATCATTTCTTCTTCAAAATCATTTTCTTTTCAAAAAATTCCATGTAATTTTAAAAGAAAATTATTTTTTTGAAAATAATCTTAAAATCATGTAGAGGAAGCTTCATAAAAATAAGGCGTTATGAAACTGTAAAAATCTATTCATGCTGTATAAGTTAAAACAACATTCTCGGCGTACTATTGTCGGAAATGTAAAAAATTTCCTAGTATGGTAAATCATTGAATGATTTCTTCCATACATTCTTGTAAAAGTAAAAAAAGGGTAAAATTGACTTTAAACATACATGGAAGAATAGTAACCATTTTATGAAAAAAATTTGAGAAAACATTGATATGGATGACAATCATAACCCCAGTAAATACTTACGAATATACAATCTTGTATAAGAATGACATTGGAATTAATTGCCCTTAACTTAGGTAAAATTTCTTCCATATATGTCAAAGAATCTTGTATAGTGGGTTGAAACATATTATTAACTTATAACAGAACCATAATAATATTTATGATATCATATATGATTCACTTATGACATTATATTACACATTCATTTGTCAATTCCATGTTAATGAAGAGTTTTGGTTCAAATCATTTCATTTATCTTACGTGTTTTGACTTGTAATTATTCATATGATTACTTAGATAATGATTAAATAGTTATAGAATGTAATAAATGATTTATATATAATTTATATTCATAATATATATATATATATATAATATTGATAAATAGAATTGAAATACACCGTTCATGGAGATGGTAGGCTGTACGAACAGATGAACGTTGTTTTCATTTCCTTATTATATTAAATGGAAGTAAGTAAATAATATATAAATTAATCAAATATCATTATTATGCCGTATGTTTCACTATTATTTATTATATTACTTTATAATCATTCTGGAATGGTTAACATGGAGAGTGATTCTCATCACGTTTTGGAGACGGTAATCCGTACGTACGCACGAGCGATGATATCGTTCCCATAATTATTGAATGGAATTGTTGTGGATGATATAATATCTCAGAATCAGTATTTTGTTATAATAATAATATATAGTTATTATTTCTACCATTATACCCATCCAAGTAAGGTGGTGGTGGAAAAATAGATTACACTACGATATGGAGACGATAAGTCATACGTACGCACACGCGGTGATTTTGTTTTTCATAGGATTGATATAAGGTGAAATAGGGTTGTTTAATATTTATAATAAAATATCAGTATATTAGTGATACTGATGTTATTACGTTATAATGAAACAACTAATGAATAAGAATTTGAAGAAGAAAGAAACATGAAAGAATTGGTAGAAGAGATTACCTCTTCCTCGACATGCCTCTTCTTGACGTCTTATTAGGGCACTAGAGTTGGACTTTTGAGAAGACCAGATCCTATATAATATTACTAGAGATGTTGAGAAGAGTAATTGGAAGATTTTGGCTGAGCATGGAGGTTTAATATGGAGTTAAGAGAAGAGGGAGGATGTGCAATTTTATAAAAGAGGAGAGGTGCACTTTTGGAAACCTCAAAAATATTTATTTATAATAATCTATAACCCCACCTAAAAACCTCCAAAATGACTGAAATTTTAAGATTAGATGATATAGGGTTTTAATATCATCAACCAATAAAATTTAGACATGTTGGGAAAAAAATTAAAACCTTTTCAATTTGATTTTTCCTTTTTTAATCTATTTAATTCTATTTGATATAATTATATTATAAATTTTAAATTGTTATAAATACTTACTTATGCATTTTTAATAGTCCATAATTGGATAATTTATGAATATTTAGGCTATATAAATTTCAATTTTTAATTTTTAATTTTTTTTAATTTTTAAACAATTTAATAATATGTTATTTTTATAAAATATCAATAGTGTCAATTTTGAAACTATTCATTTATTTTAATTTAAATAAAATACAAACAGAAGATATGTTCTAAAAAATATTTAATATATTCCTAAAATTTCATATTAAATAATAAAATTTTTGGGGCTCACTAATTAGTTTATATAATATTTATTTTAATATTTTTAACACCATTTATTTGAAATTTCACTTAGTAAAATAATTACTACAACATTTTTGTATGATTATTTATTATACATATTTATGGAATAAAAATAAAACATAAAATACTATAATTACGATAAATATAATAGGTTTCATAATAATACTTGTAGTAGAATTTATCTTCTAAAACAACAAACTTTTGAAATTATATTTTTATTAAAGTATGAAGGTGGCAACTTTGACATAATTTAAAATAAAATAATATAAATTTTATAATCTATTTTATAAGGATCCAAATGGTCCACAAGCCGCTCCTTGGATGATTAGGATATATATATACTATACCAATAATTTTTTGTCATGTTTCTGGTCCTTTGGATGGGTATTATTATTTTATTAAAAACAATATTATTGATTTTTCACTAAATAAATAATTTTTGCATCATTAATGTATAAGCTATTAAGGTAATAATATATTTCATAAAAATCCAAAATAAATTACCATGATTAAGAAAATCATTTTTAATTTCAAATGAGTATTTATAATTGAATTTGTATTCTTTATAACCATATATTAAAACAACATTAATTATTAAAGTTTGACTGAGACATATTTCACTTTCTTTTAAAAAAATTTAAATGTTGTATTCACATCCAAGTGGGTTCCAAAATATAATATTTAGACATAAGTATATTTTATGAAAAACTATAATAATCCAATTATATTAATACATGTTTTAGGGTAATTTTATAATATTAATTTTACCCTTAATTACCTGATTTTCCTTTAAATCTAGTAAATAAAATTTACCGTAGTTACTATTCATAATGTCTAAAAATAAAAAGTATCCTATTAACCTAATTTGGACCTAATGAATCCAAATATGGAATCCTTTTTTCCAAATTCAAAACACAATATTTTTTGTATTTAATTTAAAATTATTCCCACTATTGAGGAAACTGATTCTAAAAGGTAAAACATTGCAAAAGATTGAAATGTTTTTACCTATTAATTCAATGTAAAATTAATTATAATGACATACATAATAATAAATAGTAAAAATATATTCTATTTATACTTTTAAACCATTAAATATTATAAATTAACCATATAAATTATCTTGATGATTTTTTTAATTAACTTTTTTCATATATTTACTATTCATCAAAACATGAAAGATAAAATAAAAATATTAAAAAACTATCCAAAGAAACTTTTTATATAAATTTTTCAACTAATAAGTTTATTTCTTCAAATTGAACATATAAATGTGTCAAAATCTATATTTAATTTGGGTGGACATCAAAAGTTGGCAAAACTCCATTCTTTTAAAATTACTTATTTTACCTAAAAAAGTTATTTTGTTATCATACCATGTTCTAGAATATGTGTACGATGAATGATATTTTTATAAAATTAAAAATGTGGTTAATAATATTCATAATGTCTAGTTAATAATATTTTCATGACAATATATCATTGTTTAGTGAAACCCAGTATTGCGTACAACACAAGCTATTGAGGAAGGTCGTTCTTGCATGAAACACAAGCCATGAATAGTGTTTCATATACTAAAAGATAATACGGTGTTCGGTATAACACAATATAATCTTTTGTGTAGCATAAAACACAAGACATCAATGAAATTAAATAAAAAATTTCTCATAAAATCTTGGGTTGTTGCATTCTACCCCCTTAAGATGAATTTCGCACTCAAAATTCGTCGGGGTTATAAATCATTTACAACTTGAATTTTTCTTTCAAAGAAACTAGCATTTAAAAAGGAATACTAAAACTTGATTCTAAAAATCATAGTAATAAATGTAACGGTTACGCAAATTAACTCATCACTCTGTTTCCACATATGAGAACATAGGTGAAAACATGGATATGGAAGTGAAATCTACCCATCATGTTCTGATGGAGAGTGATAGAGAATATGGCTATGAAAAATACATCATTAACAACACAATAATATTTTTATGATCTAAGGAACCATCTGATTCATTGGATATGAGGGTACTGGGAAATCATTTTTGGTTTTCAAGATCATTTCCCTAAAGTTGAAGAATATGAATATGACGAAATACTTACTTGATTTTGTCACAATCTCACCATTGGTCATTCCTTGAACATTTTCCACATAATATCTTAAAGAAATTAAGTTTAATTGGTCATTCGTGAAGTGTTATTAGATCATGTGATAGAATGATGGGTCATTCCATAAATCACAAAAAAATGGTTTGAAAAAGTTATTAAATATACGTAAGTTCATATATGGTGACACTAATAGTATAAGGCTCAAAATGGACTTATACTTAATATATCATACCATTTAATAAAATAGAAATAATTTCTACAAACCAGGGACTTCCTATAGGCCAGTGGTAGGTGATAAATTCTTGTTGCACTTCGGTTGTGGGTTCTATTTTCATAGCCTTTTTAGATGTGATGGGTTGTTTCTCATCCTACATGTTGTCCTTTTTCTAAAACTATACTATTATTAAATTTCTTAAATAATATCAAATAGTTATATCTATAAAAAATAATATCTTCTGTCTAACTTAATCCATTCCAATCTTTAGCCTTATCCAAAATACATCTGTCCAATCTCATATTATAATGAAAAATATTACTATAGAGGTTATCTACAAAGAATATGAATACCATAATTTATCCCCTATATATCATAAGATATAACATTTTGGTCACATTCCAAACATGTGAATACCTTAATCATGTATTAATGAAATATAAATTACCATATAACCATAGTGAAAACATGAATGTTGTCAAATGTTAATTATTTCCACATACCAAAATCCCAAAAAATTTATATACTCAAACAATGATGTCACTTTGTCCTTATATCAGTCTTCATCTCATTAATACTATCAAGCATATTGTTTTCTGCTCATCCCTTCATTATTCACTTTTATCTTCTTTCCAAAAATACTTCAATCACTTTTCATGGTTACTGGTACAATATAATTATTGAAAAACACAATAAACCAATACACAGATATCCTAATATTCCGCAATACTATAAATGATATTCCACAACAACATTTTGGAATCTTATTACATAAACACATAATCATTCGACCACATTATTGTCATATTCAAAATTTATAAAAGTGATCGCATGTGACTTCCCTTTGTCCTTTTCCTTAATAGGATGTTGATGTCGATCATCATTAACCCTTGGATTATGGAATTGGTTAGCAAAGTGCCCCCATTTCCTTTCACTTGTATAATTCAAGTGTTGGTGGTGCGTTCTCTGTAGTCTTTTCTCTATTCACATCATTATCTACCATTTTCCCATTACTTGGGATCTTAGCTTCTCAATGAACTTATTTTCCACACATAAAACATTCTCTAGTCCCTTTAAGAAAATATCCATAATTCTTCTTTCCACACAATGAGCATAAATAAACATTCGTCTTCTTTTCACCATTGTTTTGTGATTATTCCCTGAACTCCATATTTGGTTTCTTTACAAAAACCATGAGATGGATATGTAACACTAAATTCCAGTTCTACCATGATTTCACAACACACAATTTCTTCATAGCTACTAAAGTCTCTTATATCAAATTCCCTTCAAAGAATAGGTTTTAAGCCACTGAATAATTGATCAACTTTTCTTTCCATTTAGATGATAATGCCAGATACATACCTTGCAAACCTTATAAAATTTGCCTCATATATACAAAATGATTCATCATCATTTTTCTTAATATCAATGAAATATTTTTCATCTTTGTTAAAATAATATGAGGGAAGTACTTATTGAAAACAAGTTCTCTAACTTATCCCATTCCATGGATTAAATTTTATCATGAATCCTTGTATTCATAATTAGAGTCCACCACTGGTCTACTTAACCTTCTAAATAGTAACAAAACAAAATGAATTTTTCATGTTCTGAATAGTGAAGTATGGAAAATATATTTTCAATGGTATTGATCCATTATTTAGATATAAGTGGATCAGAAGACCCATTGAATGAAGGTGGATGTTTCCTTATGAAGGGCTCAAAAGAATATTGTACTCTTATCTAATCATATGGATGTCCATAATGATTCATATCATATGTAAGTATAGTAATTAGATTTTTCACTCCATCTCTGATAACATTGGTTTGTTTATAAGGAAAATAATTTCATTGTCCTTTACATTGATCAAAACCGTTCTTTCGGGTTATATCCATTGTCTAAATCCCAAAAATAATAGTGTGAGAGGAAAAAATAATGCTTGGAAAACAATATAATAATGGGGGAGTACCTTAAATATCTAACATCTTATGATTAATTATAATTTCGTTACTGTAATTATTGAACTATAACCTATACTTATACTTAACCTTAGGGACATCCCTAGATATACCTTAAAAATATGTCTAGGGATCTCACTAATGTTTTCAAATCCTAGTTTCCAAAGGTTGAAAGAACCATCCCTTTGATACCAACTATAGAGACCCAAATCTTGATGTACCTGGACATTACATTATTTTCCATAATACTTAATATATGACAAAAACAAACACCCAAATACCGTATTAGTTTAGTGTCCTTGGAATCTCGGAACATAATCTTATAATCATGGTAAATGTTCTTCATCATCTCCCATAAAGATCATCCCCTTTTTTTCATTCCTAAAATCTTTCTTTATATCCTTATGAAAAGATAACATAAAAAGGGTGACCTACAATGCTCAGTAAGTGGAAAATGGAGAATATAAAATAGCCCATAAAAATTTGAATGTAAAAACATGATCATAAAACATCAAAATCATGAGTTGTTACATAAATAATGTTGGTACATAAGGCATAGATTATAAAGGAAAATTATTAATGATAACATACCATGGTAATAAAACATGTAATTGGGGAAACCCATTAAGAACATGATATTATTTCCATAGTATCCAAGGCATTGCTTCCAAGACCATCATTGTGGAAAAAGTCTACTACTGAACTGGGATTACCAGCCGTTCCAACCCTGTATTACTGAACTAGATTTTACGTGTCGTTCCAGCCGTGTCTATCTCATGAGATATGAATCATTATCCAATGAATTTGAGAGAGATATAGGGTCCAAAAATACCATAATGAAATAATTCTTAAATGTACCACAAAATAGACATAAATCATTCATCATAACCCATAGAATAAAATGGGTTTGATAAACATCATCCCATCATAACATAATCCCTATAAAACAAACTGATATCATTTAATCATAAGAATAATAAAACCATGTAAATAATAATAACGTTATACATGAAACGTAATCATACTAAATAATGTCATCTTAGATGGAAAATAGTTTTGATAAAACACTTCAAATGAGTTCTTGAGAAAAATATCCTTTCTTCTTCAAAATAATTTTATTTTCACAAAATACCATGTAATTTTAAAAGAAAAGGATTTTGTTGAAAATAATCAAGAAATAATGTAGATTATTATTTATAAAAATAAGCTGTTATGAAACCATTAAAATCTATTCATGATGTATAAGATAGAAAAACATTCTCCTCATACTTTTTCCGGAAAAGTCAAAAAGTACCTTGTATGGTAAACAAAATAAAGATTCCTTCCATACCGTGAGGTAAAAGTCAAAAAAGGGTAAAAATCACTTTAAACATACATGGAAGAATATTAAACATTTTATGAAAACATTTTGAGAATACATGGACATGGATGATAAACATAACCCCAGTATATACTTTCGAATGAACAATCTCAAATAAGAACGAGATTGGAATAATTATTTGTTACCTTATGTCCAATTTCTTCTGTATGTGTCCGAGACTTTTGTATAGTGGTTTTAAACATATTATTAACTTATTACAGAACCATAATAATATTTATGATATCATATATGATTCACTTGTGACTTTATATTACCCTTTCATTTTTCAATTACATGTTAAAGCAGCATTTTGGGTAAAATCGATTAATTTATCGTACGTGTTTTGACTTTTAATTATTCATATGATTACTTAGATCATGATTAATTACTTCCAAAAGGTAAAAAATTATTTATATATAGTATATATTAAGAATATATATATATATATATATATAATACGTCGATAAATGGAATTAAATTCACCATTCATTGAGGTGGTAGGCCATACGTACCCATGAATGTTGTTCTCATTTCCTTATTTAATTAAATGGAAGTATGTAAATAGAATATACATAAATCCAGTATCATTATTATGTCATATATTTCATTATTATTTACTATATATACTTTATAATCATTCTAGAATGGTTAACATGGAGAATGAATCTCATCGCGTTGTGGAGACGGTAACCCGTATGTACGCACGAGCGATAAATTCATTCCCATAATTATTGAATGGAATTGGAGTCGATGATATAATATCTCAGAATCAGTATGATTTTTTATAATCATATATAGTTCTTATTTTGAAAAATATACCTATCCGTGTAAGGTGGTGTTGGAAAAACAGATTACACCATGGCATGGTGACGGTAAACCGTACGTACGCACGAACAGTGATTTCATTTTTTGTAGGATGGATATAAATTAAAATATGGTTGTTTCATATTTATAATAAAATATATACATATTAGTGATACTAATGTTATTACTAAATAATGAATCAACTAAATTAGAATATGTAGAAGAATAATGAGACTTGAATGAATCGGTAGAAGAGGTTACCTCTTCCTCGACCTGCCTCTTTTAAACTTCTTCTAATGGAACTAGAGTTGGACTTTTGAGATGACCAGAAACAATATAATATAACAAGAGATAGTTATATGGGTAATTGGTAGGTTTTGGCCGAGCATGAAGTTTTAAATTTGATTGAAGTGAAGAGGGAGGAGGGGCCCTTTTATAAGAGTGGAGAGGGACACTTTTGGAAACCTCCAAAATATTAATATATAATAAACTCCAACCCCACCTAAAAACCCCCAAAAGGACTCAAAATGGAAAATAATTTGAGATAGGGTTGTAATATCATCATAAATTAAAATTTATACATGTTGGAAAATTATTTAAAACCATATCAATTTGATTTATCCTTTTTCAATCAATTTGAATTTATTTGTGGTAATAATATTCTAAATTATAAATTGTTGTAAATACGTACATATGTGTTGTGAATTGTCCATAAATGGATAATTTATGAAATTTTAGACAATATAAATTTCAATTTATTGTTTTTAAATATTTTTTTGATTTTTAAACAGGTTAATAATATTTTATTTTTATAAAATATCAATAGTGTCAATTTTGACACTATTAAATTATTTGAATTTAAATAAAATCTAAACAGAAGATATGTTCGAGAAAAAAAAATATTTAATAGATTCCTGACATGTCTTATTCATCTATAATGTTTTTGGATCACAATAATTAGTTCATATAATATTTATTTTCTTATTTTTAAAACAATTTATTTGATATTTCTCTTAATAAAATAATTACTACAACATTTTTGTATAATTATTTATTTTACTGATTATTTGTATAAAAATTAAAAATAAAATACATTGATTAAGATAAATATAATATATTTCATAAGAATACTTTTAGTATAATTTATCTTCTAAAACAACCGACATTTAAAATTTTATCTTTATTAAATTATGATGGTGACAACTTTGACATCATTTAAAATAAAATAATATAAATATCAAAATCAGTTTTTTAAGGCTCCAAATGGTCAACAAGACACCCCGTTGATGATTAATATATATTTATATACTCTAGAGATAGGGTTTGGTCAAGTTTATGTTCTTTTTGATGGGTATTATTATTTTAATAAAAACAATATTATTGATTTTTTCACTAAATAAATAATTTCAGCATCATTGATGTATAAACTAATAGGGTATTTATATATTTCCTAAAAATCACAAATAAATTACCATGATGAAGAAAAAAATTTTATCTTTCAAAATAGTATTTATAATTGAATTTATATTCAATATATGCTTATATTAAAAATAAATTAATGATTAATGTTTGAGTGAGACAAATTTCACATTCATTAAATAAAATTAATTAAAGGTCTTATTCTCATCCAAGTGGGTTCCAAAAGATACCATTTAGACCCAAATATATTTTATAAAGAAATATAATTATCCAATTATATTAATAAGAGTTTTAGAGTAATTTTATAATATTATTGTTATCCTTAATTACCTGAATTACCTTTAACTGTAGTAAATACAATTTACCATAGTTATTATTCATCATGTCTAAAAATAAAAAGTAGCATGTTAACATAATTTGGTCCCCATAAATCCAAATATCAAATCCATTCATCCAAATTAAATATACATAATTTAAAGTATTTAATTTAAAATTAATCTCATTGTTGGGAAAATAGGTTCTAAAAGATAAAACATTGCAAAAGATTGAATTTTTTTTACCTATGAATTCAATGTAAAATTAATTATAATGACATACATAATATTAAATGGTAAAAATATATTAAAATTATTATCAAAAACCATTAAATGTAATAATTAACCGTATAAATTATTTTGATTAAAAAGTTTGTTTTTAATTAAATTTCAGCGTATTTTTACTATTCATCAAATATGAAATTTAACAAAAAAATATTAAAAAATTATATAAAGTAATTTTTTATAAACTTATCGCAATGAATAAGTTTATTTATTCAAATTAAATTTATAAATGTGTCAAAACTAGATTTAATTTGGGTGCTCCATCAAAAGGCGGCAAAACTGCATTTTTTTTAAAAATACTTATTTTACATGAAAAATTTATTTTCATATCATATCATGGTCTAGAATATGTGTAAGATGAATGATATTGTTATAAAATTCAAAATTGGTTAATAATATTCATAAAGTGTAGTTCATAATAATTTAATAACAATATATCGTTGTTTAATGAAACTGGGTAATGCGTACAGCACACACTAATGAGGAAGGACACTCTTGCGTGCAACACAAGCCAAGAATAGTTTGGCTTATAAATCAAGCTAATACAGTGTTGCGTATAGCGCAAGATAATCTTGGTGTAGTGTACATAACAATATATCAATGAAATTAAAAAAATATTTCTCATAAAATCATGGGGGGTTACAGTATACCACCATTAATCAATTGAGACAGGGGGAATCCAAAAATAACTAGCTCTATAAATTAATTCCTCCCACTAACATTACCTTCATGTACCATATATATCCAAATCCACTAACACCATAATTGTAAAATTCACCACTAACGATGTATATATTTTTTATAGGACATAACTTTTTTTTGAAAATTCCCATAGCGGGCGGACTATATTTATTAAATATAGGATACCACAAAACCCATAATGGAATGAAGATGAAAGTCCAATTATGTTGAGAATAAAAAATATATGTGATATCTCACTCAGTGAACGAGGAAGTGTAGGAACATTTTTTTACAAAAAATATAACATCTTATACGGTATTGATCATTAATCATGACACAACCAATTATGAAAATTTATACAATCAGTAACCACAATATGGTTTACCCATTAATTAAATTCCATGGTTATCTCACTGGATATATTGGGGATTTGTTCCTCATTAATGTAAGCAATGGTCAATGGATTTCATGACCCATGATGAATGACTAGTCTATTATGGTAAAAACATGTTGAAAAGGAATTATATGAATTGATATATAGTGCATCTAGTCCATAATGATCAACCTGTTATGTATTGGGGGAATATGAGGAATTATTAACTATGTAGAGGAATTATGATTTTTCAGTGTAATGGATTTCTTGTGACACCCCAAGACTATATATATATAAATTGGATTTGAAAAATATATGAAATGAAATAAGTACCTTATATGAGAATGTAACACCATGAGAATTTATGATATATTTCTTTAATACATTTGATGGATTTTGATGCGTGCAACACTAAGTTTAAATGAAAAAAATACAAAATTGAATTTTTTTAATAAAAATGATACCATTAAAACTTATATGTTACATTAGCTTGTACGAATAACACTAAATTTTTTATGAAAATATTTTATATGAAAAAGATAATTGATTATATATTAATTACAAATAAAAAATTTCTAATAGAGAACGAATTATATTCTGAAAAATATATTTTTTCTAAAATTTGGGGTTTCATAATTTTTTTCATATAAATTAATAATAGTATTTTCAAATATTATACATATAAATTTTTAGAATAAAAATAATTTTTTAAGAATACTTTTATAAATTATCTTTTGGGAATTTTAGATAATTTTCTGAAATGATTAATTTTTCCATGAATATTTAAAAATAAACAAATAAATAAAACAATCTTTTCTATTAAATTATTGACAAAGTAAAATTATATTTTATATTGGTTTTGATGAACAATTAGTCTATTTTTGTTGCAATATAACTAATATATTTCATTCTGATCATTTTTATGTGGAATTATGATTTGAAACATTGTTATATATTAAAGGTTTTCCTTTGATTTTTTTGGACATAGATTATAGTTATCCAATTGTTAAACTAACAAGGCAATGGGTGAAATGACTTCAAAATTGTCATGAAACCATTTCATTAACACATTTAAACCATATCAGACTAATGTTTTTGATAATTAAACATTTTCTACACTTTCGATATGTCAAAAAATATTTTTAAACTATTATTTTAAAAAAAATATGTTTTTCATATCCTCCACTTATCAAAGGACACTAACTACCTTTACATCATCACACTTCTCAATAAACATTCCTTGAAAAATCACTACAAAAATATCTCTTAAAAATTTTAATCTCATAATGTATACTATTTTTTTCACAAATTTCTATCCCTAGAGTCCTTAATAAGTTATCCAAAGGTGGTTTATTTAAGATAAGGCAATTTTCTTAAATAAGCCCTTCATTTTATTTCATCCTTATCCACCATACATTATTTATTTCAACATCCAATATAATAACTCTAATATGTCACGTATATTAATATGTTGTAATTTTAACTGAAAAATATTTATCTATCTCCTTCTCCATCATATAGGTAATGAAATAATTGATTGTTTTTAAGGAGTTCTACTTCCTCATGAACTGATGAAACTCATTTACCATCACGAAACCTTATTAAATTCCATTCAATTTAAAATACAATATCAGTGCTCAAGTGAATAGAAGAATACCTCCTCTCGAAACGATGTGCTTAATTTTTCACTTATTCATTACATGGAAGGTAATAATGATATTTATTTTAAAATATACCAATCCAAAACACTATCAATTGGCTAGAAAAAAGTTGGTTATGATACCTGAAGTGCATATCCACATGTTCCAAATTATGTAAACTAGTAGTTGTTTTGTGATATGTGGGGGGTGGGACACCCTATGGTTAGAGTAACAAGTTATTAGAATAATAATATAATAATAAATATCAGATTGTATAGATAATGGAGATAATATAATACAATATAAATAACCAAACAAAAAAATCCAACTAAATAATAAAGTACATAAAAAAAGTATTTTAGGAATGTCGTGTTTTAGTGTAAATTAATTTCAAATTGAATGTAATAAAATAATAAAATCAAGTAATATAAATAATATAAAAATATCCTAGTCACAAACCTCGTACCAGTCTCATTTCCAATCATCAACCAATTTAAGATGAAATATTCTATTGAAATTTTATTTTCCCTTATCAAAAACTGCTTACATGTAATCTGTTCGAGTTCAAAAAGATATCCCAAATAGGGATTGATTATAACCTATAATGTTGACACGATCATTTAAAAATTTAACTAGTTAGATAATAAGTTCATAAAATAATGATATAAACTAGTGTATTAATAAATTAAAAAAATTATTACAATATCATCATACTTCAGAACAAAGATGGAATATATCCGAGCTTATAGAAAAACCATGCTAAATAACCATATAATCATGGTAGAATACAACCTTCTACAACACCATGCCGTAATATCTCTAAGGATGTCATAGAACCATGATAATGATAGAAAAATATACAGTGTCCAAATCAAATAAATCTAGGCATGGCACAACAAATATTCATTTCATCATGTGTTAGAGAATGTCTTGGTATATAATCATTTCAACATATGCGATGGTATTTCTCAGTTTAATATAATTTCACCTTCTATCAGGTCACAGCCCTACATATAAGAATTTCAATATGTGTCAGGTCATAGCCTGGTATATAAGAATATTATCATATAAATTGGAATATTCCTATATATAATCATTTTATCATGATGACACAAGTCATAAATGTAAGGATAAAAAAATAAACAACCTAATCCATAGTTGTTAATTATGAAAATTACTATTTATCAATCAACTACACTTTCTTTTATATATCAATTTATCAACATTCATCTCAAAAAACAATCCATACCTAAGGATTATATATCATGAAATCACTTAAGGTCTCATGTCATGAAAAAAATAATTCATTATCAAATTCAATTTTTATAATGGGTTTTCTCCCCAATGTGTACCCAAAAATATTTTTTGCATCAGCAATTGAATCCAAAGGGATCCAACCAGTTTTTGATACCATGATTTTCCAATTGTTAATAAAAATATTAATTAGAGCTCGAAATATCATGGACCAATAACAATATTAAAAATAATTAAAATTAAATAGATTATAGGGTTAGTTTTAGGGTCCCTACATTTCACTGATGATTAACACAACAATTCCAAAGGGTGACACCAAAGTGGAAGAAGATGCCTAAGATTGGATAAAGAAGCAAAACAACCCCAGTTCAATATCACAACCAATAGTTTCCTAAAATTTCCACATAAAAGTGAATAATTACAAAATTGGAGGGGATCCAAAACCAATGTATTTCCTGTGATTGATCACTCAATTAGGATATTCGGAATAGTTGAAAGGCTTACAAAATCACCTATAATTTGTTAGATATCATTGGAAGGTAGTTTCACTAAATTAATGGTAAAAACATCATGAAAAGTACTATTTTAATCTACTGCTATAGATATTACATGGAATGTATTTATATTACAAGTTGTTAATTTATTTTAATGGGATATGTTGAAAAAACCATCACCTCGGGTAAATTTTTATCTTGATCAACAATTACAAGTCTTGAAAATTTTACCAGATGTGTAGCTATTTCACACCAAGTAATGGTTTAAATTTTTTTTGTGGTGGATGTTACACATTTTTCAACATTTACATGGCGTGTAGATTCTCAATAGATTATTTTAAGTACTATTTCAATAAAAAGCTTCCAAAAAACCTCTAAATACATTTAATACATTGAAAAAACACATAAACCCATTCAACACATTTATATCCAGAATACATTAATTAAAAATAAAATATATCCCTAAAAATTAGATTATTCCTCCAAAAGGTATCTGTATATTCAAACAAGACTCGACAACCACTGGTCTAGAAAAAAATTCAAATAGGAATGTACCTAAAAAAAGGCAGGACCTTACAATCTCCTCGCCATTTATAGGCATGTCACTATGTTTCTGCAAGCATCACTATGAGGTCTTCATTGGAAAATATGGCCATTATGCATGAATATTAGACTTCCTCTGCCAAGTCTCCTCTGGAACATGATTATGCTTCCCCAACATTTCATCTAGAGGTATTTTCTTACCCGGTAGATACTTATCACAATGGTCAAATATCAATATTAGATGCTCCTAAAATTATGCATCATCAAAAAGATCTATGTATTTAACATCCACCATATGAGATGATTTATTATTATATCTCTAATGTGGAAACATGTGAAACATGTTGTTAATGGAACTGTTGTACTATGGAAGGGGTAATTGGTACACCACCAGACTGGCCATATCCAATATATAAAATGGCCCAAAAAAACGAGGAAAGAGAAATCCTTGTTTCATGGGACATCATATCCTAGACCTATTAGACACCATAATGAAATTATGATTCCCGGAATAAACCTCTATAGGTGGTCTCTGATTGTAAAATCGTGATTTGTTTCATAATATGTTTGGTTACCAACCTGATAAACAAAACCTCCTCATACATATCCAATATAATATTAGGCTCAACAAGATTAGATAGATATACCTACAACCATCAGTGGTGAGAATGACATTGAGTTTCATATAAATTCTCAAAAGATTCAAGCTATAAATATAAATAGAAGAATTTTTTGTATCCAAACTCTACAGGTACTATATGATTCTACCATGAACTACTTATATTCAAAACACAAGTTCATAACATATCCTCCAAAACATTAAATGTCCTCTCAGATTGGATGTCGGTCTTAGAATCATAGTCTTGTTTTCAAAATATCCTACAATCCCAAAGACGTATGAAGACTCTAACTGAACCGTTATGTGAATCAAGAATATGTAATAGAAATGATACTCCTTTGAATATCATTCTTCTAAAATATATTGTACATGTAAAGATTACTTAGATAACTGGCACTGATGGTATCAAATAAGTGGGATTCATTAATTATTGTATCCAAGATCATCCCTTCTGTATTATTCTTATTTTTTGTCCTGGGTAATCATTTAACAAAATTCATAGTCACATTATCCAATTTCCACTCATGAATGAGAAAATGCAGTAAAATCATAATTGACCTCCAATGTTCAGATTTCACTTAGTGTCATTTGTATAATCTATCCCCCAAAACTGCAACTTCATTCTTCATTCATTCTCACTTGTACTATCTACATATATCACAATACATCTATGTCAACCCATGAAGTACCTATCATCTAGGATCATGAAAACCAATCCTCATCTCAATATACGAGACCATAATAACAAATATTATTCCCTAAAAATGAATATTATTTCAATGTCTATTAGGCCATCTTGATGGTGTATACCCACTATATATATTGTCTATCACAACTAATCCCTTTATACATATTACTAACGTATCTTTCCCCATTCCAAAAGAAAAGGTATAGATGATGTAGATGTTAGACATACTCAAACTTGATATTCTTTAGCATCTAGATTCAATTTTATAAATAGTTTCAACCTATTCCACTTATTATAATAATCATAAACAACCTCAATCTGCATCTTCTTGCTTGAATAATCATCAATAAAATTGACCATTCTTGATGTATAATCCTTCTCAATGTCAAAAAAACTATTGATAATTGACCAACCTGCTGTATTAAAGGTTCCGGTCTCACTGAGAAAATGATATCATAGGCTCCCATGGTCTATGTATACCACAAACCAATTTACCATAGCATAATGTATCCTACATATTTGGGAATGTACCACCTAAACCAATTCCAGATTTGAGTAGGTTAATTTATCTCATTTGGTCTAAGATGTATAGATATGTAAGCTACCAATCGATTATCCTAAATTAAAACTACTCTGAGTCTAACATTTGATGCATCATAACACATGGTATATGATTTATCCAAAAGATGTAATGTGAGGATAAGAGTTGAGGAAATTCATACTTTTAACTCCAAAAATTAATTCTCACCATATTATAACTAAAAAACATTCAACTCTTTCCATGTTATCCCTGAAATTGATTCATCTAGAGAGAAAAGTCTGAGAAAAAGAATCATGAATAACATTATCAATCAAAAAAAAATATGAATTTCAACGGCACACTTGGGAAACTCTTAACTTAAAATGGATATCACCTTCTCCATGTCCAATGAATCTCAAGACTCTGAGATGGAATGAACCAATATGTGAGCATTACCAATCCTAAAACTGCATTTGATTATTTTTTCATAATCTCAATGCTCTCTCAATGTACTTGGGAATATTTCGTAATGTTTGGAATGGTCATATACTCACTGAGAATACACTAAGACATCATTAACAAAAATCACCAAAAACAATTCTATAAATGTATGAATGATCTGATTCATCAATGCCATTAATAAAACTAGTGTATTGGTAAACCCAAACGACATCCCCATGAACTCATACAAGACATAACTTCTACTAAAATGTTTCTGAGGTATGTATGATAGTCTCATCGTCAACTGATGGTATCCTAATCTAGAATCAATTATTGATAATATATTATTACCTCTCATATAATCGTAGAGTTCATCGATTTGTGGAAGGGGATACCCGTTCTTGACATTTTTTTAAACACTGATAATTAACATATATTAAAACAATACCCTTCATAATCCTTGGAAAAATTAATAGAGAACACCATGGATACATTCCAGTTCAGATCAAACCCTTTGTTTCTAGATTTTATAGCTGAAAACTCAACTCTCAATGCTATATTGGTTCAATTGGATAAATTGGTCTAAAAACTGAAGCTGATTCCCATACTGACACAATCGAGAATATGATATCCTTCTTTGGTGTTATGTGGTAGAACTCATCAGGAAAGAATTCTTAAATAATTTATGACCAACAGAGGAAGATAATCTGAATACATACCTCTATCATCATGGGAAATACCAACTATCTAATTCCTAATAAAGTCCAATCTGTAATAAATAGGTCAAGGATAACAATCCTGATGATCCCACTCCGCAAGGTGATAATATATATCACCTTGAAGAGATAGAAATATATCTATACTCATGTAATAGTTTATAGGGGCATATTATAAAACTTGTTAATCCCTACCAAGAATAAAATCAAATATTTTCATTTGAATTGTAAATGGTTTATAAATGAAATGGTAACCACCATTCTATAGAGAACATGACTTGCATCATTTGATACTCATTGACTAAACTCCCAATGGTTTGTTGATGGTTAAAATACCATCCATAATCTATATTACCATGTTAAAATAATTTTCAAAGAGGGGAGATAAAATAGAAATGTGATTCTCTTATATCATACCAAAAACATGTGGGGGTATATGATAAAAGATATCTTCCACTGACATTAGATGTTACTTCATCCACACTAGATAGATTAAGCTGTATAACATATATCTAACTATACCCTCTACCTTAGGCTTCATTCTGACTCTCTTGTGTTGTAACGTTTTCCAGATACTATTTTTTCTACACTGAGATACCACGAAAACTACAATAACCATAATTTCAAATGGGACTCTAGCTACAGGTATTCTCAGGAGTAGTTGAGTCCTTCCAAGATGATGGTACCCATCTGGATCCCCTTCCACATATCTACATATTTATGAACCTAAAAAAAACTATCGGTGGCCCATATTTCTTCAGGAACAATACACTAAAGTGGGGTACATACTCTATGACTATTTAAGACACTTATTTCTATACTAATTTCATTGTAAAAAAATAAAATACAAAGATGGTTAGCCACATCCCTGATTGTTATTACTAATATTAACATAGTGAAAATATCCTAACAATGCATCTATCCAATATAATATGATCTCTTAGTTATCCCAACTAAAATATCTCGGAAGTTGCATGATGATTGTCTCATATTCTATTCCATGATGAGTTCTTGATTCATCACATCCTCAAAACTATTGAGATGAAAAAATATCACTTGTGACCTAATGTATTTATGATCACCATCTTAAAAATGTCCATCTCATGAGATATAACCAGATAATATTGATATTACAAAGTGATGTTGGTCATTGAAGCATCTGGAATAGTCCAACAATGATATTACCTCATGTAGTAGTTTCATGAACTCATGGGCCATCTCATCCATTAATGTATAGATATGGAAATTTTTTAAGAACATCATCTCAATGTCCTTGAAAGATAACTCTTCTTTTTATCCATCCTTAACCAGAATGTCCCGCCATGATTTTATGGTCCATGAAGCATATATGCAAAAAAACTCAGCCTCCAATATTTTGGTGTGTCATAATAATTAAAGATCATTTTGAAGGACTTGATCCAGAACATGGATGCTTAGGTGTCTCCCTCCCGAGTGAACATAGGTTGATTCCGCAACTAAAACTCTCTCATCAACTCTAACATCGAAGGTATGGTGTAAATAGTCTCCCTTTCCATGAATCACATGACTCTCATGAGTTTTTCATGATGCTGAACATTATTTTGATCCCCAGGAGAAATAAGAAGCTTTGGAAAAGATGTGTCTAGGGTGTGGGGATTTGTACTCCCGTGAAACTGAACTAAAATATGATGAGGATGAATTTTCTCTAAAATTCAAATAAAACACCATTAACACTAGATTTAACAAAAAGTCTAACCACAACATGTGACAATAATTGGGAGCCACAAACACCTTGTCACTCTAAACATAAATTACAAGTGTTTTAGAATGTAATATCAGTTCATTTATTTCATTTATAAGATATTATATGTATCTCATGACACAATTCATATAGGAATATAAATATAACAAGGAATAAATATGTACCAATCAGGAAACATTCATTTCAATAATTATACCTATGTCACTATCATAATGAATGAATACTCATCTCACACCCTATAGGGAATGATTATATATCTAAATAACTAATCACATCAATAAATAATCTCACACAACCTATGAATCACCCATGGTGAAAAATAATCAAATATAACAGGTGAACAATATAAATGGAAATCCCATCCCAGGGAACTCATATTTCCCTCATACGTGGGTGTGCAACTCCTATGAAGAATATCATTACCAATTCTAGAAAAATCATAATATCTTTTTTACATTTTCTATATATTAATGAAATAAAAAATAAAAACCTGATTATCAAATACCACATTTTAATATTCTCAACTCTATAACTCTATCACATGGGAAGAAATTGTTGGTTATGAGACCTCCATCATTTCTTCCCATGTGCTAGAGGCTTGTAACTAGTAGTGGGGTGAGATATGTATAGTATGGATTATATAACCCAGTGTTAAAAATTTATAACACAATGGGATATTCATACCACAATAAATATCATACTACCAAAATAATGGTGATAATATAGTATAGTTGAAAAAATATACAATAAAATACAACTAAATAATCAAACAAATAATAAAGGAAGAATCAAATTTCATGCTATAAAGTAACTAAATGTCAACATGAATGTTATATAATAAAATAATTATACTAAAAAATATTCTCAAAAGAACATGGCTTGGGACCCCCATTCAGAACCATCTCCAAATGCCATCCCATCTGGAATGAAACATTAAATAGAAAGGTACTTTTACTTTTTACAAAACTACAAACAATTAAATAATAAAGGGATCTAATGGTAGAACTAATTATGATGTGTGTATAACTCAGAAGGTCGACACCACAATGTCTAAACATAACATTTTGGATAAAAAATACAGGAAATAAATCAATAAATTTTTATTGATTAAGTAATGAATTAAATTAATACAACATGAACCCACATCAAAACCATTACTAAATATCTCTTTGAATGTTGCAAAACCATGCCAACATAACCATATAACCATGGTAAATCATAACTTGCACTGGTGAAATAATGGAATATATCTTAGTATGTCTCACAACCATGAGAACCATAACTTTATATCCAAGTAAAAATAAAAATAAATGTATTTTAATCCCACTTTATATGAATTTCATCATATATAAGAACATAACTTGATATATAAGAATTTCAGCATGTGTCAAGGGATGGATCATTCTATATGAATTTTATCATGTATCTTGGAATATACAGGTATATATTAATTTAAGAATATTTCAAGGTGTAGCCTGGTATATAATAATTTCTACATGTATCAAGGCTTTACATGGTAAATAAGAAGTTCAGCATGATGACAAAACTAAGAGGACTAGTTTGGGATATACCTAACTATGAGAGGGGGGTGAATCAGTGATGGGGACTTTTTAAACACTTACCAACATGTATCCCTATACCTCTTGACCTGTTAGGATCTTTATTATCTTATTCTCTTTTCCCTGTCACATGAAATAATATAAAGATATAAAAATATGCACATGATATTTTTACAAGGTTCACCACTCAATAAGAGTAGCTACGTCATTGTCATGGATAGATATGATTAGTGCATGGATTCTTCACCATGATGTGATATTATATTACAGTGGACTTGCTAGGAAAGAAATCCTCTAGCCATTGTGAGTCCCTACACTTTATAGGGGGTGGGAAACAATCCTCTTCCCTGGACTGGTGATGACCTAGCCCAACTTGCTGCCTCTAAATAGTTCTTTACACTGCCTATAGAGACAGTATTGTTCCTTCTTCAAAAGTTAGGTTCTTCTCTTGGTCTCTTATAGTGCTCTTCACTTGATTACATACAAAGCAGTAGGCAAGAAATTATTTATTCTTTCTTTATCTTCTTCTCTAGTGCAACAGTAACTGCACTAGAATTATTATTTCTTCTTCTTAGTGAAACAACCAACTGCACTAAATTTTCTTCTCTCTTATTGGCTTGAATCACATATACCAATGTGATTATTCAGGATATGAATATCAGTTCACTTGGCATCGTCTCGATCAATCTACCCTGAATAATTGCTAGCATTCAGTTGGGAATACTCTGTTCTTCTTCTTCATCTATTATTTTCTTTGACATAGTATAATAAGGAATAGTACTATAGTTTCTTAATCTCTTTCTTCGATTAACAATAACAACACAGATGTGTATTGGTATACTACCTTCTTCCTTCATGCATATATGACTTTTGTTTCACGTCTAGTTCTTTTTAAAATCACAAAGCACAACGAGAGTGTTAAACACTAGTTGTGTGAGTGGGGTTCTAAATCTCTTCATGATACCGAAAGGCTCATGGTATTTACTTATTCGCAAGACACTTGCATGTAAAAACACCTTTTGGCGTGAAAAAGGCTTTTCACATACTCTTCACTTTCTTACCCAGAAGTGGGTAGGATCTCTCATACGCACAACTAAATAAGTGCGAAGACCCGAAATTTTTCACGCAGCCTTCTAAATAGCTTGCTTGTAAAATTTAAACATTGCACGTAAAAAACACCTTTTGGTATGAAAAAATATTTCGCACAATTATTCTTTTTCATACTGCACTGGTTTTTCAAGCATCACTTTACTTTTTCACACAGCCCTTCTTTTTCGCGCAGCACTTGCTTTTTCGAACAACAATTTCTTTTTCATTCCGTACTTTCTCTTTTCATGAACTAATCAATTATTCAATTTTTTCCGTGTGTCAGAGCTATATATTTGTCTATGTGTCGAGCCTTAACAAATGAGAGGGGTTCTTCTCATATTTATAGGCATTTTTGACCATGCGCGTAAAACCCCTTCCTTCATGTAAAATTGTCTCTCACTTCATCATATTACTAGCACCTTCCTGGATTTCTCACGCACCTCATGACTTTGATATTTTTAATCATTCAAAAGATGAAGCCACTCTTGCGTGTAAAACATCAAACCAACATTTTGCGCCAACCAATTTTTATGCACACGAGTATGATGTTCAGCGCACATTGCGTGTTGATCTTTGATTTTTCACGCACCTCTTTCCTTTGTCATTTTTAGACATTCTAATCACAATGCACCAAATGTGTGAAAAATTACACACCACGTTCAATGTTGCACACAAAACCAATCATTCTCACAACCTATTTTTCATGCACTCAAACCAATTTTTCGCACAGTCCATGACTTTTCTATTTTTTCCTATGCCCGACATAGAACTCTACTTGCAAACATAATTCTAAATAGCATTCCATATTGGTCACAAAACCTCTATTCACACAACCTCATTTTTCGGCCACTTTTCCCAATTTACCACACAGATCATGCATTTTCCAATTTTCATGCTTCTGATCTCGAATCACCTCTTGCGCGAAATAATTCATTCCTCAATTTCGCCCACCATGCCAATATTTCTCACACCACTTTATTTTTTTCAAACCTTGTTAATATTTCACGCAACCTTTATTTTTTTCACAAACCACTGATATTTTGTTCATCCCGCTTCTATTTCACGCACCCCTTTATTTTTTTGCGCAACTTTCTTAAATTCTCACTGACTCATGCCTTTTCCATTTTTCGATGTTCTGAACTTGAATCATGCCTTGTGAGTAGAAATCTATACCATATTCAATCTTGCATGAAACATCCATTGAAAAAAACACATTTGTTCATCTCCCGATTTTTAGGCCCTAAAATTTGGAAAACACAGGAAAACGAAGCCACCTTAATCTATTCTTTTGTGCTGCCTCCAGATTTTATGTTCCTTTATCATTTCTCTCTACACTGCATCCCATAAAGGTATCAAAAAAATAAAGGTCATATGAAGAATTGAATCCAAAGGGATCTAACTAATTTTCAATTATAGTATTCTCAATTACCTATGAATTGAATAATTAGATCACACAATAGGTCTGCATAATCCCAAAATTTCATATATTTGATATTAAATAGACCATAGGGTCAGGATCAGACTCTCTAAATATTACATGTGATTAATAATTTTCTTCCAAATTGTATGACCAATAAGGAAGATGGTTCAAAATATCAAAATATGAAAATAAAACAACCCGTTTCATGATCAAAACCAAAATTTTTCCAAGGATTCCACTGCACTAATAGGGAAAAAGAAAAAAGGATTGTAAAACGAAAGAAAATGACATGGTAGGGATCGCTCTCACAATCACCACTACACAAATAGAGTACAGGCTTCCAAAATCTAGTAGAATTTTCCCTTGGACTAGAAGATGAATATTCTTATAATGAATGTGAATGAATAATGTAAAATTCCTTTCGAAAATGATTTTCAAGATATTACATGGAATGTGACCCTTTTACACATCTTTTATTTCTTTTTAGGGGTATAAAATGAAAAAAACGTCGCCTTAGGTTGATTTTTACCCAAATCAGGTATTACACAAGATGAATAGTTTACGTAACCTGTATCTACTTCACACATTTTACTAGTTCATGACATGTTTCTGATGGTGGTAACATGTCATGTCACATGTACACATTGTGTAAATTCCCATTAGAATATTTTTAGCATAGTTTTTATAAAAAAGAACCTAACGACCTCCAAATTATGGAAAACCCTAGTAAACCAAAAAAAATTATATCTATAATCTTTTAATTCATGAAAACCCATATATCAATATTCATTAGATCATTTTACAAAATAAATTCTCTCTATATCCAAACAATACATTGCCACCAAGGCTTAAATAAATAACTCAACGAGGGATGTTCTAGAAAAAACATAGTATCTAACATATATAATGAATGCATTTTAAATTTTAATCATTACATTGAATTTGAAAAATTAATATATCACCAACTTACATACTTTTTCACCGATAAATGATATGATAATGTTGCTCATGTGTATGTATGACTTAGTATTTACACAAAGTAATGTGATCATTTCTAGATTATAAAATTTCAATAATTATTCTAAAAAGTTAGTTAATAAAAAATTGATATTTATAAATTTAATATCATTATATTGATAATGTAAGTATATAATATTCTCATGAATAATTAATTTCCCAATAAAACATACCTTATAAAATAAGGTAGTTTACACCCAAAACAATAATAATATTGAATTATTATTAACATATGGGGGATGATATGTTATAAAAGGATCATATATGTTATTATAAATATTAACATGGTTTTTTATAAGTTAATAAAATCTTTAAAACCACTATACTAGATATCAATGTGTATTCAACAAAAAAGAAATGTGATATAATGGATTTCATCATAATTTCAATTTCACTAATATAGATGTTTTTATACAAACATATTACTTTTTATGAGTTCAATATACATCCCCTTTTACATATTTAAAAAAATACTTATTGATTCATTATATCCTTATAAAACATATATTCCCAATGAATTGATGTTCACCTCTAATTTCATGAATAATATGGTGATTTTCAACATTCCCTTTGTAATATCACATTCTGGTTATTATTATTCAATAGAACATTCATTTATCTAAAATTAAAATATTCTATATATCAATTATATTAATATTTCTTATACCATATACCATCAGTACTAGTTGGTTTTACTCCCAATGGTATATGATTAAATGTGCAGATATTTATTAGTCTATATTATTTCTCAATTAATATTTTTGTCAATAAGGAAAATTATTCGATAATTATATCAATTATTTGATATATAAATTATTATGTTTACATTAATTAATGGGTGGGGCCCAGTGATAGATAGCCTCATTATGCATCAGTAGTTTCATGAGATGAATCAGTTGGAAATACAAATTCAATTGGGCTTTTAATGTATACGTACCCATTAATTTAAAACTATCACATAAATGTTCATGATAGTAGAGGTATTAAGATATCTAAGATCATGAAATCAAAAAATTAAACATTTCATTAAATAATAATTCAATTATTATAATCGAAGATATTTTCAAAATGATATAATCAATTGATGAATTTCATTCTTAGTTTATGAAAAAAAATATGTGTGATTATTTATGTAACTTTCAATATTCATCATACCATGTCTAATAATGATATCCATTTTATTGACAAAATGGAATTTTTCCTCAGATATTTACCAAGAAAAATAAATTATTCCTTGTTGATCATGATTTATTTAATTGCAATTTCTTTAGTTGTACGCAAATCTTACTAAGAATTATATCCCACCATTATTTTCTCATTCATAGGAATCACTGATATGTATAATGAACTACATGAAAATATATACTAAAGGGAATAATGAAACTCTAGGAAATTTTATTTCATATTTTATATATTCAAATTTATTATGGGAATCATGTGTATATCTATCTTACTTACACTACTGAACTATTCAATTCTTTATTAGGTGGTCACTTTTATATTATTATAATTTAATAACATTTACACCGAACATGGGATATAGTGATCTTGGAAATTATAGTAGGTAATAGAGGTAGTTTAATAGATTCCTATGGAACTAGATTTATGTAATCATTGATTATAGATCATTACCCTAGGACATACATTGATGATATATATAGAAAAACTTCCAAAAGATTTGATAAGATATTAATTTTGTGGTTTTACTAAAAATGAATCCATATCTGGATACTATATGTAGATGTGGTTATAGTAGTGAGATAACTAGGTGTAAAAACTAAAACAAATTAGGCAATATTTGGCCCAAGTGTTTCCTTATATAGGATAATGTACCCCACTATGTACCTATTTTGATAATCCTTGGGGATATGCATTGGTTGATTCATAATTTTTTACAACCTATTATGAAGGATTGGAACATATGTTGAAAATGAATGACCTAGGTTAAACCCATGATGTCTCAGATTTTAAATAAAGATTCATAACATGTAAATTCGATACATTATTATTTGTCATTCCCACTACTAAATTGTTTCTCTAACTATTCATTTTGAGTTTTGTCAATAGATGGCATACAAATGAATAATGTTAAAATTCAAAAATAAGGATAATGTATTGACAATGAGTAACTCAATTGGATTATGGTGGGAGTAAATTATATATTTTTTATTCATAATCATTTATCCAAGTATATTATTAATAACCTACACCTTAACATAAAACCAACCTCACCAAAATTGTGAAAGATGGAGTTCATTAAGAGATCAAGTTGTAGATACCAATGAGGAATGAATGAAAAATTCCATTCATGTTTGATATATGGATTGATACACCATGAAATGTTTTATAATGGAATGGTAAAATGTTTTATGTAGTGAAAATATGGGCATAATGAAAATAATTTCCATGTAAAAATAATGATTGTGATGAAAGGATGTAAATTTTTTCCTTGAGATCTATTTCCTATGTATAAAATGTGGGGAACCTATGAATTATCCAATAAAATTTTCTTTTATAAGGTTAACATTAATTCCAAGGATGGATCAATATTGAAATAAAATTGATATAATATTTATTTATAAGATTCAATAACTAAATTGTAAAAGTATTTTTACTAATGATGCTTTTCTTATTAAAATTATTTAACAAATAAGGATTTATATATATTATAATACCATAGACGTATTCATTAACATAATATTTATAGATAAAAGTATGGTCTTATGAGGTCATGTTTGATGATAACTTAAATTTTTAACATCATGTGACATTAGAATATATAAAATTCAATTTGGAGCTTACACTACATGCAAATGAGAGCCTAAATGAAACATAAATTATTATATAACTGTGATAAATATAAAATATCCAATAAAATTGAAAAAATTAGTATTATTAAATATATTGTGAAATATTAAATTTTACAAATAATATTTAATGTATTAATTAATTCATTTTGAATAAGAAGTTATTTTTTTAATAAAGTCTTTTATTTTTCAAAAACATGTTTTCTTCAAAAATTGTTTTCTTGAGTTTTAAGAGTGAATATTACAAATAAATTTCTGGGAATTATATAAATATTATTTTTCAAAACTAGAATAAATTTTTATATTAGAAAAATAAAATTATCATAATTTTAATTTTTTGAAATTTTCTATAAATATTAATTTTTTAACGAATAGTGGAAATTACAATATTTAATTAAAATCAATATTTATTAATATTAAAATGTATATTTTATATTTGAAGTTGAATTTAATGATAGATAATAATTTTTTAGTGATTTATAATATAGTTTATTAAATTTTAATCATCTTTAAACCATATTTTTGTATAAGTGCAATTTTTTTTAAAATGAATTTGTCAAGAAAACTATTTTTCGATGCGCTTTTTGGGATTTATTTTAAAATAAATTATTATAGTTTTCTATTTTTAATTTTTAAAAATGGGTTCCGTTTTTGGTTTAATAATATCCATTATTATTAGATATATCCATTTTATTTTCAGCCAGTATGAATACTATCCTACGTAAAAAATTTACCACGTAAAGGATAAATTTGGTGATATAGGTTATAAATAATATGAAAAATATTATAAAATTATCCAAAACATGTAAAAATAGTATATTATTAATAATATTAATCTATAATCATTTAAATTTTGGTTATATTACCGTTTATGTCCAATTAGATGAGATTATGACCTTTATAATTTTTTTTAAGAAATGTCGAAGATTTCACATTCATAATTTTAATAAATACTATATTTTTATATGATTTAATCTGTAGTATAAATTCAAATTTAAATAATAAATGGAAATAAAAGATACTTTTATTCATTATGGAAATTTATTTCAAATTTTTACAGAAGAAATAACTACCATAAAATCATGCACAAGAGTGATAAGGTAATTATTTAATCAAAAGAAAAATAAATTAGATGATATTAATAATATTAAAATAAATATAATTTTTTATAATTAAGGTTATCTATGAAAAATATAGTTACATATTCTATATAATGTATGTATTAAAATATTTGGTTATAATTTACCTTTGTTTTATTGAATTTATTAAAGGCATAGTAATGAATAATGTAAAAATTGACAGTAATGATATTTTATGAATATTATATTTTATATGATAATTTAAAAATCATATAAATAAAATAAAATATCAATAGGGTATTATATGATTTAAAATTCATCCCTTATCATTTTTTATTACATTCCAAAGCTTTTGGATCTAGAATAGACATAATTTTTTAAAATATTTTGATAATTCCCAAAAATTCTCCTCACCACAATTATAAAAGGGAACCTATTTATTCACTTATATACACCACCATGATCCATATTTCTCAAACTAAAATTTCTAATATCTAAAATAAAAATTATAATCTAAGTCATATAAGTATTTTTATTCTAAAATACTATCCCTAGGTCCCTTAAGATTAATTTAAAGGGAAGTCCTCTGAAGAAGAGGCAATCGTCTTTACAAACTCATTAAAGTTTATATTTTCTTATATGACCAATTACTATGTTTTTTACATATTAATATAATAAATATAGTATAATATATATAATTTTATTATATTAGGATTATTAGATAACTATATTACACTTTTTACCCATCTTATAAAAATTAAAATCATCTTGTGTACGTACATACGGCTTTCCCTCTCCATATAATGGTGTAATTTATTTTTCATGAATAGATTATTTTTATGGGAATAATGATGAAAAAATGGATATATATAATACATTTGAAATTATATTAATTACAAAAAATTAATATATCATCTATTTTCTTACACATTTACCATTAAGGTAATGATACCATCAATCATGTGAATGTATAACATAATATCTCTATAAAGAGATGTGACTAATTTTACATGATAATAATTCAATAATAGTTTTGAAAATATTTTAAAGGATTGAATAGGATATTTATAAAATTAATATCATTCTAGATATTACTTATCTATCACCTATTTATGATAATTGGGACTTTCAGGAAAAAACAAGCCTTAGAGAACTAAACAATTAATAGGAAACAATGATGATATTGAAATATTGTTAATAAAATAGAGATAAGATATTGTAAAGGATAATATAAGATGATATATGTATAAATAGGTTTATTTTATACATTACTAAAATATTTAAAACTATTATACATCAGTTTTGAAAATGATTCAAGGATGTTGAACCTAAGGTAATGGATTTTCATCCCACATTTATTTCTACAAGAATAATGCTTGATCACCCATTTATTTTATCTATGTGGTTTATATATTTCCAGTTTAATAAATTATATTATGAATATATTTGTCTTTATGTAATAAAATATTTCATTTGAATTCAATTCATTCATGGGGAATAAGATTGAACTGATTATAAAGTGATAATGGTTTATTTCCCAATCTCATAATTATTAAATATTGTTTATACTTATATCTTTGTTGATGATTTATTTCCCATTAAAATTTATTATAAAAAATCAGAAATATGTTTTTTATTTTTTATTTTTTTTAACGTCAATTCACCCTTTTAAAAAAATTATATTAAATGAAACTTTGTATCGTTTAAAAAAATGGTATTTTATGATTTTTGTAACAAATGTGTGAAATGAATCATTATTTAAACATATAAAAAAGGAATATAATTTCCCTCTAATCATGATTACTCGATGGTATAAATATTATTTAATAACTTTAAAAAGTTAAATTTAAGGAAATTGAGTTCTATTATTATTTGTGTAGTTTTTATATTTTTAAATTTATTTGCAAGGTAAAAAATCGGATTATTTTTCATGATATATTCTGGTACAATAGATATTTTATTTTAATATATGGAAACATACTTTGATTAATTTATTTTGGATTTAATATAATTGTACCATTTATCAATTATTTTTTTGTGTATGATTATTTTTACTGGGTAAATATATATAAATATTTATCTTTTAATCAGCACAGATAATTGATAATAAGGAACATAGTTTATTAATTCAATAGATTATTCGATATACGAGTAATGTATTGGACATGAATGAATGGGTTAGGCCCAAATATAGAAAATCCCCTTGATGTATTAGTAGGTTTCATGTGAAATATGTGTTGGTGAAACCTAATTGGTTTGTAAAAAGTTCCTTTAAATGATCATGTGAATGGTCTTGATATTACCAATGACGTTGGATATCCCTAATTGGTTTTTATCTACTTGATTTATAAATTATTATATATTTTCATTATGGTATAGGTACCATGATTCATGAGATCATTTCATCCAATAATAATGCATAGCATCATTATTTTTTTATTATAATCGTTGATATTTCCACTATAATAATATTTATGGATGAATTTCATTATTTTTTATTGATTATACGGAATTTTTTTTTCATTTATTTATCTTTCAATATTGATTTTGAATTATTATTTCATGTCAATAATATTTTTAATGGGTATCTATTTTTAGTTATATTCAATTCCATATTCATTATTTTTATTTTTCCATGATTACATCCACTATACTTAACCATTATTAACGATTTCTGTTCACCCTTATCTTATTTCCTTTACTAATAATTCCATCAAGTTTATTATGTTTGTTATTGATGGATATCCTTAAGGTAATAATTTCAATACTGAAAAAAAATATTTTTAAATTTTTGTTTTTAATTGTAATTTGGAAATCATATATATAAATACTTTACCTAGACTACTATACTATTTGGTCTTTTGGGATGCGACTCATTATATCTAATGAAAATTTAATAAATTATCCACAAACTCTAGGCTACTGGGTTTTGTATCTTAACAATTGGTATTAGAAATAGTTTATTATAAACATTGGGGAACATATATAGGAAAACATAGATTAAGGAACATAACAATATGATTGACTATTTAATATTTATCTATGAATAAGATACCAACCTATATATATGTTAATGGCCATGGATAACCTATGATAAACATAAGAAATATTATATTGATATGAATTTTTAATGATTTATACATATATTGAATAAGATTTTATATCTCAATCTCAGTACTATAGTATGATTTTTACACTATTCTTTTTGGTTTTAGTCGATGGCGGGAACTAAAAGGAACTAATTTCTAGTTTAATGTGATATATAATGTGTTCAAGAATTATTTAACCAATGGTAATAAAATAATAATAATCATGAAAAATCCAAGAAATTGTGTTTCTTTTGGAAGAATATATAATTTCATTAACACAGGAGTTGTATGAACCATAATGAGTTTGTGAGATTAATCATGATTATGAGTTTAAATAAGTAAACACCATTTTTAGGTTTTATGTTATGGGAGTTAATTTGGATTAAGGATATTTTGTAAAAAAAAATTAAAGACAACCCATTTGTTTAGTATGTGTGTAATATTAATATAAGGAATAATTATTTTACATTTTTTGTACATGTGTTTAATGGTGAGGATAAACATTAAAGTTTATATGATCTTTTATTTCAATGTAATTATAGGTTATTATATTTTTAGAAGAAAAAAAATGAAATGTATGATATAACATTTGAGGCCAAAACATTTATTTTCGTTATAATATTTTAAATTTATTTTATTTTATTTTATTTTATTTTTTATCATTTTAATGGGAATTATGTTATATTTATATAGTTTTAGAAAAATGAAAATCCACAAACTGAGTGAGAACTTGTTGCATTTGGAAAGGAAATGAGAATTGAGCCCACTACCAAAGGGAGAAAATGTTGCATCACCAACCACTTGATTACATTCTTTCCTGGTCATCATGAAATATTTATTTTATTTATAAACGATATCATATAGATTACCATGGGATTCAAATTAATATGATGATAAATGATTTATGTTATTCTAGAAGATGTTCCCTATTATTGAAAACCCTATATGATTAATGAAAACATGGTATTATGGAATTATTTTTTAGGAGTAAACATTGAATAATATTTCATATGAATATAATATTTCATTATGTATTTATGATGATACAATATTTTTATGGAAATTGTTGTCAAATATTGTATGCAATATGTTTATGCCATGTGTATTTTTTGAGATAAATATTAATTTTATCATGGAAGTCTTTGTAATCAAATTCTTATAATTTTTTGGTTTCAATCACTAGATGGAATTTATTTGTGGAAATTGAAGTTACTTATTTTATGAATGATCAAACTTGAATTTTTGGTACTAATGTTGAATTTAATGATATTAAATTAGTTTTTCTCAAATGAAGTTTATGGTCCTATCCTTTTAACATTACTTAATATAATTAATTAAACAAGATTTCACTTTATTAGATTCCAAAATATACTTTCTATTTTTAGTTTTATACAATTTTTACATAATTCTTATGTAAAAATCCCACAATAATTTTAATTGGGTACTAATACAGCAGTATCAATTCCATTCATAATATTTTTTCAATTAATACATTTAATGTTTTATTGAAAAGTCTTCAAAACATTCATCTTTGCTTCTTATTTTCTCTTACCCATCCATAAACCCTTCTAAAAAATTTAAAACATTAGTTGAGCACAAAAAAATTAACAAGGGAAAAAAATAAGGATTGAAATTGTTATTACATAAATACATATAAATAAATGAAATTATATTTCACAAAGACATATTTCTCACCCAAAAAGTATCATATACTTTGTGAAAACAGAAAACATAGATATCATAAATAAAACAATAAAGGTAACTTTCATCATTAATTTCATATGGTTTTAACCCTGACAACTACCATATGATTTATAACCCTTGAGACGACCTTACAATGTAACCCTCATGGCTGACTTATGATGTAACCTTTACGGATACCTCTTATTGTTACCGTCGCAGATACACTTGGAACAACCATATAGTTTATCTTCGACATAAACATACCAAATTAATTGGAGGGAGATAATGGTCCCACCCATCATTATCAACAATTCCCATGAACCATAAAATAATCATAAAATAATAATACTTTTATCATAAAAACATTCATTATTAATTTGGTAAAAAGATATTACACATGTTTTTTAAACAAAACACACATATGTTAGATTCATATTACTTAAAACAAGTTCAATCCTTTTGAGTAATTTTTTAAATAGTGTTATTAATTTATTAAATAACTATAACAATGCTTATGCTACCTTATATAACCATATTAAAACAAATTTCCATCCATTTATTAATAATATTTTTCCATTGTTTCGGGTGCATTTTTTTGGTTTCCATGGTCAATTAGTTGTGGGTTTTCTTATAGAATGGAAGAAAAAATATGTAAGTGAAAGAAATGTTATTAATATGTTTATATAATTATAAATTATACCATATATCATGTTGGTTTATTATTTTCTAATGATTCTTTAGTTAAAAAATTAATAAAAATGATTTAAAATATTTTTGCAGTTTTTACGACCATCATAGTTTTATTTTATTTTATTTAATATAATTTATATATAAGGTTTATATAATAATATATAACTTATAATATGTATAATAAAATCTTATTTAAAAATAATAATAAATTTATGACCACCATTAGAGGTGGTAATGTAAAATGAGTGTATTATCCACAATGTCGGTAAATAGACACATCATGGATGTTGTTCTTATTTTTAGAATAAAATGGAAAGAATAAGGAGATTGATGATGAATTTTTCCTTATTAATGATAAAATTATAGTATATATAATATATTATATTTTTTATTCAACTTGGGTATCGGGTGGTGAAGATAGAATTATAATATAAAAGAAAAGAAAATAAATTAAAATGAAAATGAAAGAGGAATGTACCTCTTGAATTATTCTCATTGGGAACATCCATTTAGAACATAGTTATGGACTTATAGTGATAAAATAAGGTACTGGATGTGGGTAAGCGGCTTGTAAATGGATTTGGTATAAATTAAACAAGATATAGGGCTTTCATCTGTGAGTAGAATATGTGGTGTGGGTGGTATTTATATTGGATGAGGCAGTGTGTTTTTAATATTTTATTTATTAGTTTGTTATTTTTTCTCAAGACTATGAATTTTATGAGATTTATCATTAAAGATATAAAAATAATGATTTTTTTGTCATTAATATGGGCTTACATAACCTTGAAACCATATATGAATCAATAATTCATGTATTTAGCTTATATCATAAAATATCATATTTCAGTATTCACTAAAAATTATACTTCTTTAGAAAAATCACAAATATCACCACTAAATTTTTTTCAAAGGGTAGAACTCAAATATGAACTCTATATTTTGAAAATAATTTTATAAATATTCTAAATGTAATTTTAAATTAAAATCATCATTTATTCAAAAAAAAATTATTTTAATATTATAACAGAAGTTATGACCCATTGAAAAATTAATTAATGTCTCATAAAATTATATTATAATCATAAGACAAAAAATATTAATTTATGAATCTATTATAATAAGGAAACTTTTATTTTAATGCATTATATTAGTTATGAAATTGTAATTAATCACTTGTAATTCACAAAAAAAATAATTTATTTATCATTTCCAAAACAATTATTTATTTATTCCAAGATATAAATATATAATATATTAACTTATAAGATACATATAATTTATTTATACTTTCATAGGTATCGTTACTATTATATTAGTATTGATTCCATAATTTCTATAAATATAACTTATTTCATTATACATTTAAATGGTGTTTTACATTTTAGTTCCAAAATAAAAAAAATATAATTTTATATTTATCCAGGTTGTTACATTTTACCCCCCCTAATTTAGGAAATTATATCCTGTCATTTTTTATTAACTTATTAATCATGTGATTATACTTTTCCCTCATAGAATTTTCAAATTCCCATTAGGTTTCTTCAACCATGTTGTATCCCCACTGAACCTTAACTATGTTAATTTCCATATTTTGCAATAAATTCCCTCTAGAATAAATAATATGAACCGGTTTTTCCTTATAATAATCATTCTCCTCCATCCAAACTACCTTTTGGATTAAAACATGAGATGAAACTATCAATTCCTTTTTTAACATCTAAAAAATAAAAACATTGTGTATCTGAGATAAACTCAAAGGTAAATACACTCAGTATGTAAATGGTCCAAATTTTTCTAATACATAAAAAGGTGTAATGATCTTTGGACTTTTCTTTTTCATTCTTAATGAAATACTTTTATATGGATATATTATAAGGAAAACTTGATCACCTATCTCAAAAGAATCCTCCTTCCTCCTATTATCTACAACCCTTTTCTACCTCATCCGATCTATCCCCATGGGTTTCAAGATAATATTAATTTTCTCATCCACATAAACTACTAGTTCTTGACCCGTCAACTTTATTTCTCTCAATTCATCCCAAAATGTTTTGGTTGAACACTTCTTTCCATAAATGCATCATAATTTTCTATCAGTATACAAGATTGAAAACTATTATTATCATAAAACTAAAATAAATAATGATTTCAATCCAATGATCCATGGTAATACATTGAACAATGTCGAAAAATATCCTACAATGTCTGAATAGTTCTCTATGACTGTCGATCAAATTGTGGAAAAAAGTAATGATTAAATTTGCTCAGTTCACAACAACATATGTAGGCCTTTCCAAAAGATATATGTTAACATGAGATCACATTTAGATACAATACATAGAGGAAATCCACACACCTTTAAAATATATTTTAGGTACAGTACAAAAAGATGATATAAAGGAATAATATCAAAAATTGGAAGAAAATGTATTGATTTTATTTTTCAGTCAACAACAACCAAAATTGCATCATTACCTCAAGAATTCTTTGATAGTCCCACCATGATGACCATGGATATATTTTCCACTTCCAAACTGGTACTGTAAAATGATAAAGAATCCCCATTAGTAGTTATTGATCCACTTGAACCTATTGACATGTTGAAAATTTCATCCAAACATATTAATATCTCTTTATAGTCCATCCCACAAGTAATACTCTCAATGAACTATGTACATAATAATGTCTCTAGGATTAACTGTAAAATGAGAAATAAGAACTTCCAATAATATTTTTTTCATTAGATTGAAATCACAAGGAACGCATAATCTCTTTCTGAATATCAAGACACATTATTTATCACTATTTAATTCAGGAAAAATACATTTCTTTACTAATTATAACTTTTTCTAAAACTAATAATAATTCTTCTATGCTTGTTTAATTCTGTCTAGAAGAGATGACTACACTAACATCTGAAACAAAACAGATGAATTTCTTACACCAACTACTTCCAATCAAAAATTTATCAAATCATAAACCAATAGGCCATGTTCTAAACATAGCATGGTTAATGACATATGATATTTCCAAATAAAAGAATGTAACACATTATTTTATTTTTATGGATGGTAATTGATTGTGATTCATAATCCTATATCAGTTTCATCCATCTTTTCTACATCATGTTAAATTCCAAATGAGTAAATATATAAATTTAACTTTTCTGGTTATTATATATTTCCCATTTCGATCCATGTAAATGATTCCTATGAATTTTTCAAGTGATACCCTCAGCTCCAACAACCAAATCCAGTGTGTGATAATAAAAATAATGATGTTTTGGTTGTCATAAATCATAAGAAATTACCTGATCATTATGCATCAGAACATAATGATGTTCCTTAAATAAAGCATCACTATGGTTAAAAAATCAAAATTTCCAGATGGCACATCCAAAACTGAGGTATTCATCAATTTTCTTTTCAGTTGCAATTTTAAATCATCACAGTATTATATCCAAATAAAATTAACCCCATTTTTAGCTTTTTTAGATGAATATATAACCATGTATTTTTTTAAAAACCATCAGTAATTGAATTATAATTGAAGAAGACAATGAATCTTAGAAACACATGTAGGTCATTTCCATTCATCGACCACTTTTGATTTGGAGATATCAACAATTATACCACCTTATTTACAATTTTCCTTTGAAAATAAATCAACTAAAACCAAAAATTATAATTTTATAAATTTTCCATAGAACTTATTTTATTTGAGAGTTTGATGGAATATCCTTATTTATTTTTCATGTTCTTCATAACTTTTTGAATAACCCTAATATCATTAATAAAAACAACAAAAAACATCTAAAAATATTCACAAATGATTCTATTCATCAGATCCATAAATATAATAGAGAAATTCACAAAGCCAAATGTCATATAAGCAAACTCTTAATTCCCATATCTAGAATTGAAATGTGTTTCTAGAATTTCATACTCATTCACATTTAGCTAATGGTTCCCAGATCTCAATTCAATCTTTAAAAAATACTAAACTCCACAGATATGATCAAAAAAATTCATCAATATGAAGAAATGGATACTTATTTTTAATATTAATATTATTAAAATCTCTATAATAAATTAAATGACTCATGGGGAAATATTTATTTTTAACAAACAAAAAAAGATCACCCCATGGGGAAGTACATGGATGAATTAAACCATTAAAAAGATACCCATGCAGCTGTTTATTAAAATCTATATCTTATAGTCGATCCATTTGATTAGGGGTTTTGTAAATTTCATAGTATGAAGAACTATTTCAACATTAAATTCAACTTCTGAATCTATTATAACACAAATAAACTCATCAGGAAAAACATGTAGGTACTCATTTACCACTGCGACATCATTAATCTTAACTTTTCCCTTGTTTTGAAAAATATTTTCAAGATAACATTAATTTCTATATATTAAAAGTATCTTTGCTTCATGCTAGGATTTTAGTAGTATGGGTTCATTCTTGTTGTACAGTCAATATTGGCATGATAAACAAAATTCCAATCCATACTCATAATAACATCTAACTCTACTGATGGAAAAAAAGGTTTGCAGGTAATGTCATTCCATAGACAACAAAAGGAATATTATTATCATTATTTTATTCTTTAATATTTCCCCTTGTGTTTTTACCATAAGTTCAGTTTCCATTTCTTGTGGTGAAATTTCCAATTTTTAAGAAAATTCCACAAAAATAATGGAATTTATATACCCTATTTTAATCCCGACATTATTAAAATATGAGTAAATTAAAAAAGTAAATAATAAAACATTTTTTGATGTCCCATTACTTTTTTATTTAGTTCCAAAGTATTTCTTTTCACATTTTTGTTATAATCTGGATGTTTTCTATCATTCATATCTTTATTTGTGTAGGTATTTGTATAATAACCCATCTCAACACATTTAAAACATGGTACATTTTTTCTTCTTATAATTCAATAAACCATCACTAAGAACATTTTCATTGCAATATGGGTTGAAATTTCCAAACTCACCACATCTGAAACACTTCTTGGATTTCATAAATCATTCCCCATGATTCTTTTTACCACACATACCACTAACCGAAAACTAAATTTCCATACCTTCATATTTATTTGATTTAATATTACCCATTTCATTCCATATGGAGCTCTTCTATTACTTGTTGTTGAAGTACATGTGATCATAAACAAACTCCATTTTTACCCACTCGGGACATTGAAAGCATTTCATATAACATCTAAATTCAAGGTAGGCCAATGTTGTCATGACATGTCCCATAGGGGACCATGTTGTGACTACCCCATGCCCACATCAAATAGACTAGGTGTTGGTGACTACCACAGAGTAATCATATCCATCAAATGGGAGGAATTTTTATAAGTACATGTACACACACACAGACGCATCTCTAATCCCAAAAATGGTGAAAAGTAATACACTAAGTGAAAAATCATTCATACCACTATGATACCAAAATTAGAGTATGATAGTAGAAAACAAGAAAGTAAACCTAGCCCGAATACAAACCCACCCAAAAGGATTTTGGAAAAATAAATGCAAATGTTATTGAAACTCATCCATAGAAAACCCCATATAATGGGAAAGGTAATGGATAGTTGTATGAAGTTGTGGGAGAACACATCAACTATCTAGTATTTATAATGAACACTTATTTTTATTCCACCTAGGACTCTATCAAATCATAGATCATCTACACAAGACATGATAGGTTCGGGCAATGCTGGTGAAGGGATAGGTAAAACAATACTCAGTGGGATTCCCGAAAACTACAAACAAATACAATTATGAAGTACATGATGTATACCAAGAAGAAATAAATGATACATACCACTAAGAAATGCAAAAAAAATAACAAAATAAAATACACAATGTATATGATTAATAAATACCTGAAGTGTACCAAAACAGAGATATATAGTCATCGCACACATGTATAGGTCTATAGTATGCAAAGTAGGATTATCAGATATAATCCAAAAAAACACCCAATATTAATAAGACACATAGTCTCGATGAGACACGTAGTCACTGTATGAAACTCACTCTTGATGAGGCACTCAATCTCAATGAGATACTTATACCCACTGATACACATAGTCATTATAAGACATGTAGACTCAATAAGTCACAGAGTCTCGAAAAGTCACATAGTCTCAAAGTCACATCCAACCACTGGATTTCGCTCACATTATGCTCTTCCCAGGAGAACTCGCATCTCCATCCACAAGGAAATGTGAAAAAAAAATCCAAAAAAACTAACTTATATTATCTCAAAAGGATAGTATCGTCTCAAGGGTCCCAATGTAAAAAATGACTCGTCAAACGGACACATGATTTGAAATTTCTTGTAATTTTTAAAATATATTGGACCCAAGTCCGGTTTGGGTCACCTCTAACACATTGGACCCCACCTGAACCAACCCAGATCAATCTTTCCCAAACCCACTCGGCCCACAAGATCTAGCTCACTTCACCTCTAGGAGTGTCCCATCTCATTAAGTTCATCCCATGTTGTGGGTCGTCTTCTACGCCAGACGCGGCCTGCCCTGGCCACATCCCACATGGTCGATCGGTCTACTTGACTGCGGATCCCCTGGTCTATGTCTTCCACCCATAATGTGTGTCTCCCCTAGCATGCATGCCACTCAAAGTCCCATGTGGTCCCATCATCGCCTCATGTTTCCACACGACACGCCTTCACTACCGTTCACCCTGCAGCAAGCCACTACCCCATAGCCACAACATGGTCTGATGTCGCCGCCACCAACCTGTATCCGGCTTTTGACACATGCCCTCCCATGGATCTCCATTTCCATCAGACACCCTGTCATTTTCCACTTCACCCACACGTGTTCGTCACCACATACCACCGCCAAATACATCTCTATACTGGTATCCTCTATAGACCACTAGGGATCCTTCGATGCTCGTAAAATTTTGTGATCGCTGATCTATCCTCTTGGATCCTGAGTTACAGTGTTGTGGCCTCTGTGGTTGATTTCCCTCTAATCTATGGGTCTTATTGTGTTTAGAAACTTCTGGAAAGTTGTTTCACAACCATGAGGGTCAAGAAAAAAAATAAATACAGTAATGGGGGAAAATAAAGGAACAAGAAACATATGAAGAATAAACTATGACCATTGTTCATGTTGTCCTCAGTTCATTCTCATTATAGGGATAAACTAAGAGGTTAATGAAGCTTCCATTAAAAATTCCGAGGAAAAACCATCCCGCAAGAATGATCGAACCACAGATCAAAATGTACATTGGTTGGTCTTCATTTTTCATTAATTATATGAATGGGGATGAAATAAAAAAGAGATCAAATGCCCAACCTAGATTTTAACCAGTCACAGACTATGATCTATAATTGTTTCATCATCGTTAGTGACATCCATAAAATATGTGGTGTGTCTCTGATCCTCAATCCACATTTTGATATCCAATATATTGTCTATATCGAGTGAACATCCATCTCTTTGTGTTAGTGGACTTCCAGATTTATTGTGGTGACACTGGATTCATGAAAAACACTATTAAAAATAAAATGATTCATTGCAACAAAATTAAATATTCATATTAAATATTTTATTACCAATATGTCCAAAAATTAACTTTCATGGATGACCCAGATGGGTTAATGTCAGGACCCACCTAAGGTAAGGTTTCTACTATAGACATAATGTTGCCCTCAAATTTCTAATCCAGAAAATATTTTACAAGTTATTATAGTTTTTAAAGAAAGCTTTGTGTGTGTGCTATTTAAAATATTTAATATTATCCAATGAATTTCATCAAGCACATCGGGCCATAGAATCACACGTCATCTCAGTGCATACTCTAATAATAATTCCATATAAAATATAAAGATAATACATGAAAATTAAGAGATGTAACATTTTCCCCACTTTAGAGATTTATGTCCTCGAATGATAAAAATGGTAAACTAATCATATGGGGGTATTGAGCATGAATTTGAGCCTCACACTCCCATGTGCTCCATTTGAGAATCGTGCCCTACCAAAAAAAATGCACGAAAGGAATCAACCAACCGCAATGGATCCTCTCCTCTTGATTATTGAACTCCACTGGGTACTCTACAAAAGTCACCACATCATCAATGTCCAGCTCTCCCCAGGCAATGGTGAGTGATGGATCATGCATGTATCTCCTCAATTGTGACATTTGGAAGACATAATGCACTAGATATAACAGTGGTGGTAGGGCTAAGAGGTATGAAAATAATCCATCTCTACATAGTATCTAGAAATTGATGAATAACCTTAGAGAGAGCATGTCATCTCAGCCAAAAATCTATATCTCACATAGAGGAGAGACTATAGTAACAACTGGTCTCCCACCTCGAACTCCAAAGTCCTCCATCCTCGGTAAGAATATAACTTATGATGGCTTTGTGTATTCTTTATCCATTCCTAGATGACATAAATCATCATTTTTGTCACCTACATCAACTCTCAACCTATGAGTGATGACTCTCCTAGGTCAGTCTGGCAACATGGTGACATATATGGTCACCCGTACAAGGCCTCGAACAATTCTATACTAATGGTGGATTAGTTTCTATTTTTTTATTAAAACTACAATAGTGGTAGTTGATCCTTACAAAAATGGAAAAATTCGAGGATGCAAGAACATATCATGTCCTAGAACACCTATATGGTCCTCTTAGATTTTTCATCCTTTTGTGGGTGAAAAGTTTTTCTCAAGCACATCTGAGTCCCAAACACCTCATGAAATTCTTTCCAAAATTAGGATGTAAAACAAGAATCATGATTTGAGACTATAATCAATGTAACTGCATGGATTCAAACTATCTATTACTTGTAGAGGCATCCCAATCATTATACATAATTATAGTCTTGAATCTCTAGGAAGTGGACTCACTTGGTGGTTGAGAAAACAATCACCCATATGGTATCATGCCCCCTAGACGTATGTGGTACCCCTATAATGAAGTCCATCGATATCCCATCCCACTTCCACTCTGGAACCTCAAGTTGTTGAGTCAAAACTAATCGAACCTATTGTTCATCCTTCACTAACTAACAAGTGAGGCATCAAGAGAGGAACTATACAACTTCATTATTCATCCCCGACCACCAAAACTGATTTCGAAGGTCCTGGTACATCAAATCAACACATGTATGTAATGAAAAAATGGATATATGGAACTCCATAGTGGCCTCCTCCCATAAATCCACTAGTACAATTATGTGTCCTTTAAAATGAAAGAATTTCTCCATAACTTTTGAATATCAATCAGTGGCATGCCCTGTAGACAACTAATCATGTAATGTATCATTGTTAATATTCTTGAGATGTGCCTCCCTGGTTTATTATATGAGTGGATGGGTGACTAACATCAACTAGAGGTATGTTGTTCCATCTCGATCCACAATGGATATATGCAATGAAGCTAACATGTCTAATTCCTCATTAATCAATTATGATTGAGATCTCCTTCTAAGAGAATATACCACCATGTTCCCATTCCCATGAGTATTGAAAATTTCAAAGTCATATTCTTGATGGAACTCAACCATTGTCTATGATTCATGTTCTGATCCCTCTGATTGAAGATATACCTGAGACTCTTATGGTCATAGTAGACAACATACATAACCCCCATCATGTATTTTCACCATATCTTCAATTGAAAGATGACCACTAGGAACTTAAAATCATGGGCCGCATAGTTCTTCTCATGTGGTCTACTTTTTTTTAAACCATATTAAATCACATCCTGAACCTACATAATGACACAACCATACCCGGTTTCGGATTTATCACAGAATACTATGTACTCAGCTCCTCCTCTAAAAGTCTCAAGATGGGAGTGCTCATCAAAGATTGCCTCAATTGCTGAAAACTCTCCTAGAACATCTCCATACACAGTAATGGATTCCACTTTTATGTCAATGCAGTCAAAGGCTCTTCTACTCTATAAAATATGGGGATATACCTATGATATTAACTAACCTAATGAAGGGAACTCCGCACCTCAGTAACACTCATGGGTGGCTCCCAAGAAAGCACCACCTCAATCTTCACTAGATCCACTGCATATCCAGCCTCTGAAATGATGTGTCTGAGGAAATGGACCTATCGTTTCTAGAACTGACACTTCATGAGATTAATGAAATTTTAGAGCTCTTAGAGGGTATCAAGGATCATTCTCAAGTGTATTACAAGATCCACATTGGACGTCAGTTAATCTAAGATGCCAATAATTAATGGAAACACGAACTAATCTATAATTCAAGATGATCATGTTCATGATTCCCATGAATAATTTTCAGGTTTTCATCATGTTTAATTGCATCACCGTGTTCTTGAAATGGCAGTATCAACACCTTAAATCTATCTTAACTATATACTCATCCCATACATGATGCTGGTGATAGCACGATCTGAGGTCTTTCTATGAGAACCATCACACCCATTTCAACTGATTAAAGAGGTCATAGATCCTCGGTAGTGGATAATTTTTCATTATGGCCACATATTTTTAGTTCTAAAATTACACACATAACCTCAAGCACCCATATTTCATATTTTAAAACAAAATTGTGGAAGCCCATGGTCAAATATGGGGTCACACGAATCCCATCCTCTACACGTACTCCAACTATACCCTTATCTCATGAAGCTCTGTGGGATCTATCTAATATACATCTGTAGATAACATTTCAATCATGTGGTATAGATCAATGTATATGTCTACCAATATTTAATGAGGTAATCCTGGAACATCCTTAGGAAATATTTCTTCGTATTTCTCCACTGCTGTCAAAAACTAGGAACTCATATCATCTACTACACTGAGGGCCATTCTAGCCAACTGATGTGTTATTGGCTGCACCCTCTTATATGTGAGTCCATCATACACTTCATGTGTTTACTTTTCACTATGAAATGAAAATATGGTCTCATCACTGTGGACACACTACACTCTATGACTAAAAAACATCTTGTGATCATGGACTATGGATAACGAGTCCAAAATGAGAATGAAATTGTAAAACCTCAATGTTTCTATAAAGAGATTCAAACTAAAATGATCACCTCAAACTATAAGGTCACACTATTGGCACAAGTTTGTGATCATTGAATTCCCTCCCGTATGAGTACCCAAAATAAGGGTCGAGTCAAGGGTTCCACCATAATTTCTTGAGTGTCGAACAAGGTTCGATGAAAAAAAGAATGAATGGAACCGGTGTCTATCAAAATTACAGCAAAGTGTAAAAGAAATAACTTATAACTCTAATCATCATTGGTGACTCAGGATCAAAAGCCTCTAGATCCTGAATATGTCCTCATCCCTTTCCACAATCTCCATGATCCTGTCATGGAGTAACTGTGGGTGGTGGTGGTAATACATCGAACCTCATTCCCCCTCCTCATGCCCTATCTTTTCCACTTCAATGCCCTCCACCCAATGAGACACCTTTCTCTAGCCTTTAACTCTACCTCAATGGTCCCTTGACCTTGTCTTGATTGATCATATGATGGATCATACAATATCAAGACATATGTCCAAAATTGCCACACGAGTAACACAACCTATCCATTTCGGACATGCTCTTCCTTTGGAAACCCACAATACTAATCATGTGTCATGGGGTTATACCCTATATTTGTGGCCTCATTGGGTATATAAGACAATTATTGGCTACCAACTATCGAAAACTCACCTTCCTTGTCCCTCTTAGTATCTCCCACAACCAGTGTCTTCTCCACAAGAAATCTCTCTAGTGGTAGAGCACGATCCATTACCCCATAATATGTAAGAATGCTATCAGATATCAAGGATTCCATGATCTCCTAGTGTAATCCCTTCTCAATGTTCATAGCCCTGATGAACAAGTCTCTTACCATATCTGTAGTGTATCCTGAAAGATCAATAAATCTCATTGAGTATTCTGCCACAGTTTGACTTCCCTACTACAGATGCAGATGCTCTTGTATACGCACTGAGTGTAACATAGCCAAAACGAACTCCTCTATGATGAGTTTATTATAGAATTTCCAAGAGATATTTGTCTCATAACATGTCTACGTAATTAAGTTCCACCATCGCTCCATTGAGCCCTAACGAAGACTCGTGACTAGGGCTGTAATCTTGTCAGAGGGCTCCCTTACAAGTCATAAGACACCTATAACTACCTCCATCCAATCCTCTTCATCATGGGGGTTTCTCTCACCCAGAAATATGAGAGTATTATGCCTTTGGAACTTATGAAACTCGCCAATCATGTGTGCATACTCAACTAGTAGTTCAGGTATTAAATACTATTCGATGGGTGGTGGTACAACTGTTACACCACCCAGAGGTGCTATCTTCAGAACATTCCCCTATACAGACTCCTCATCACTAGTTAGATCATCCACATGATCACACAATAGAATAATGGATGGATATATATATAGAGGAATCTATAAATAGAACATGATGTACGACATTAAATAGAGTATACATGGCAGGCAAACTCAATAAGAACCTGAGAACACATCAAAATCCTATATGATTCATATACGATTGTTTTCCTTGAAACCAATGTCATCATGTACTAAGTATAAAATTATAATTTAGAGTCTTTGTGTATGGAAATGTTGACCGTCAGGCCAACACAGGATTCCCAATATTGAGATATGATCTCAAAACACTTAACACTATTTCCCCAAAGCAATCTCAAAGACTCTTGGTTCTTTAAGTAGTACTTACAATCTCTAATACCACTCTATCATGACCCGTCCAAGAGGGGCCCATGTTGTGACTACCCCATTACCACCTCTAATATGCCAGGGGATGATGACTAGCATTGAGTCGGCATATCCCACAAATGGGAGGCATTTTCCTATTTACATGTCCACTTTCATAAATCTCTAAGACTAGAAATGTTGAAATGTAAAAACTTTGTAAACAATCATACATACCACTATGATACAAATAATGGAGTATGAAATTAAAAAAATATAAATTAAAAAATGATAGAATACTAGACGAAACAAAAAATAGTCTCGAAAAGTGAATGCACAAGTTCCCAAAACACATTCTTATAAAACCCTGCCTAAAGGGAAAGGTATTGGACATCTTCTCAAAGTTGTAGGATCACACCTTGACAACTGTGTCTCTATAAGAACCACCTAGTAAAAGTACACCTAGGACTTCATCAATGCATCAATCATATTCAGAATACATGACATTTGTGGTCAAATATTGTACAGCTTTGATTAAAAAATAACTCAATAGGACATCCCCAAACCAAAAAGAAATACAACAAAAAAATACATGAAGTATACTACAAATAAATATATGAAGTATACAAAAAATAAATACATGATGTATACCAAAATCTAATACACAATTTATACCACAATGAAATACATGAATTATACCACAAAGTAGATACCTAGTCATCCCACATTAGTATAGTTCTATAGTATGCCAATTAAGATTATATGATGTATTCCATAAAACCCACAGTATCGATAAGACACACAGTCTCAATGAGACATATAGTCCTAGTAAGAAAATTAGTCCCACTGAGACACTCTGTCTCAATGAAAAACTATGTCCCAATGAGACTTGGAGTCTCAATGAGACATGTAGTCGTGGTAAGTCATAGAGTCTCAAGAATTCACATAATCTGAAGGACAAAACCAGCCACATGATTCTAGTCATAGTTTGTTCATTCTGGGATAACTCACTCCTCAAGACATTAGGTTGTGTGAACACTTCCACAAAAACTCACTTAGAGTATCTCATAATTCCCATATCATTGAAAGGGTCCCAATTCCATAAATGTAACGACCTAAACATTAATTAATAAAAATTCATCATGATCTAACAAAATGTCTTTTTATATAATATGGTTATATAAAAATGCACTTTTTTTTCTGTTTCATGATTTTAAAATGCCTTTATGAATTTTGGCCGTTTCTAATATAGCCGTTGAACAGTGATCATATGATTAGTATAAATATATTGCTTTAACAAATCCAATTTACTTAGACAAAGGATGTGATGGCCTCATCTAGTAGACTTGCCCCGTATGAAGCCCATTTTTCAGAGATTGAAAAGGAGGAAGACTCATTGGGATTTTCTAGTGACCATTCCCATGACAAGCCTGAACATGTTAAGCTCAAATGGAACTTCCTACGAGAGACGGGGAAGTTGATAAAGATTACCACCCAAGCCATGCTATCTAAGCCACCCCAAGAGTATGTCACCATCGCACACCTAACCATTAAGTCATATGAAGGTGTTATAAGGGGTTATGTAACAAGATGTTAACACTACGATTATGTGCATTATTCTTGTATATAATAACTAATATACATTCATTTTATTATTGTTACTTTGTAAATAGTTTTTAAAGAAAAAATAATATTTTTAGTTAATATTCAACTAAGTAATCTATTTTGAGTAAATAAATGATTTATTAATTAAATAATATTTGAATAAAATATTATTATTATTAAATTTCATTTTACGAAATATAATGATAGTATTATTTTATGAATGCAATTGTAATTTTTATTATTGTTTGAAAGCTGTTTTTGTCAAAACCCATGAATTTTCAAAAAATATGGTTTTTTATTTTAAAAGTAAAAATTGACATATTTAGAAAATTATTTAGATAAAATGAATATTATTTTTGGAATAAGTATGTCAAAATTATCCAATTGTTATTTTTTCATTATTTTTTGAGATAGACGAATTTCTTGGTAAAAATTAAATATCGTTAAAATATATAAGGTGTTTAATGATCTCATAATGACTGAATAGTGACGTAATGAAATTCTATAAATGATATGTTCGGCCAATATATGTTTTAATATTAAAATAATGTGATTTTAGGTTTTTTTATTCATTTTACCAAATTTTAGTGGACCCTCCAAGAGTTATAAAACATGTTCACTTTTTAAATGAATTTCTTTGAGAGTGTGACTCACCTCTACATAAGAAACATGATTATTTTAAGAAGTTAGGGAATTGAACTTATAAAATATTTTCTTACACGCCCCTTTGGAAAGAAACCATTGGCAATAATCATGGGCTTGTTTTAGTATTTATTAGTTTAATGTGTGGTGACCCAAACCTAAATATTAACGAAATCCTTCTCCTTTCCTATATAAACCAACCCATGCTACCACATACTCCTAACTCAATGCCTTTGGAGTTTGTCCAACCTATAATCTCTTCTCTCTATAATCCTCCAAAGGGGCCCCAAGCCCCCAATAAGCCTCTCTCAATCCTCTCCCAAGCCTTTGGTATCACACTTCCAAGTAATGGATTTCCACTTTACTCATTTTTTTCTCAATTTCATTATGTTGTTAAACACATTTAATTTCAATTAAAAATGTTGGGGTATGATTTCTCACCTCCCCATAATTTACTATTCATGTTTTAGTTATTATATACCCTTTTCACTCTCATTTAATGTCACTCATTCACAACCGTTACCTTGTCAAAATTCGGTAGGAAATTTATCTCTCCTCATTTACATTCATGAAATTCCTTTGTATTATGAATCTAAATTACATTCCTTATGTTAGGACGTGTTTCTATATAAAAAACATACTGTAAATTTAATGTAAATATTATGAGACACTGTATTCTCTCTCATCATCATTTTTTATGAATTTTTATTCTCACGCCGTTATGCTACCAAAATTGCACCGTGATTTTCCATGAAAAAGTCATTATGTAGTGAATACCATACCCTTTTATCTATCAAGGGTATTCACCTTTACGAAAAATTTCCTATTGAATGGTAATTTCATTGGTGAATTAAACATTTTTTAATCGTGGAATAACTTATGATGTTGAATGATTCCATGTTATATGATCCATGTTGCACACTTATGCCTAAAATGAAATGTTTAAGAATGGTGCGCCTAGATATCGCTCCAATGCATTGGGTAAAGATTAGTAACATGATAATTCAAGTGAAATTGGGGTTTTATCATGCTAATTCTAGTGAAATTAGTATTTACTCATGCTTTATGTTCAACGAGCATTGTCTCATGCTAAAATTATGTTAAATGGTGTTTCCACATTTCTATGTTATATTAATTATGTTATATCATGCCTTTATATTCATGTTTATCTTATGATCCATTGATATGCCTATTTTCTAACAAGTATTGTATCATTCATGTTATGACTCGTTATCCTCCTTAATGTGCTTTATATCTCAGCCTTTTCTTATTCTTGTCCTCTGGTTATACCATACAATGATAAGTATGAAAAAATGTAGTGGTCATTTAAAAGAATTATTCAATAAGATGTTATGTCCTATGTTTTAGGTTGTTATATAATGTTCCTAAGCCCCAATGACACTAGACCTATCGATCCTCTATGTTTTTCCAAGTGAAGTTTTCTATGTAATAAATCATTTCTAAGTGTGTAATAAATTAAAGGGTTGTTATAGTTAGTATCAGAAGATATGTTTAGTTATTTTTTTTATTATGATTAGAAAACCCAACTGAAGCCACATATATAATTATAAGTATAATAAAAACATACCAAATTTTCTGAGGGTATTTAGTAATTTTTTTATCGAGAAAATGAATCCATGTCTTGATACGAGTAGTTGGAGGTGGCACTGGTGAAGATGTACCTAGGGGTGAAAACCCTGACAAGGAGTTTTGGACTTGACCTGGGGTATCCTAGTATGTGACAACATGCCTTGTTGCACTCTTTGTTACGACTCTACTGGGGGGATATGAATTGGTAAATTTACAATCATAGTATAAGTCATTATTAAAGAAATTACCCTAAGAATATATGTTAGAAAGATGATCATGGATAACACAGATTGAAGCCTATGGATTCATAAGTTAAGGAAATAAATGTTGTTTATAAATCATCAGTTTTGTCCATGGGTTACCCTAAATCTGTTACCCCTAAAATTCCTTTTATTCTAGCCAATGGCTGGTAATAGGAGGACTTGGGATGAAAATTGATTTTAAGATCAATGTGATGACTGTGCTAATGAGATTCCCAATCTGATGGGAGCGTGAATCGTGAAATTTTTCACCCTTATCTCTTAGTTAACTCATGATCTGAATAGAAACACGGGTCAAGAGGAATGTTCAACACCCCTAATAATGAACAAGTCACTATCGAGAGCATCGTGAGACAAATGCCTCTTACATTTAATGGATCATCTTATCCCTCAATCACTGAACAATAGATCAAATCCATTGAAAATATCTTCTCCTTCCTCCAATTTTCCAAACAGGAGAAGTTTCTCCTAGATTATTATCGTATGGATAGTGAAGCTGATAAATGGTGAACATTGATCAATAATACAAAGCTTGAGGAGGATATCGAGGTGTTGGAATGAAATGATTTCTGGAAGATGTTTTTTGATAAATATTTTCCTCACACCCTCCGTCTTAATATGGAAAGGGACTTCCTTGCCCTCAAGAGAAAATACAATGAATATGTCGGAACGTACTAGGAAAACTTCACAAGGAGTGCAAGATAGTCCTCTAGCTTTGTCGTTACCCCAGAATGCAAGGTTGACCGCTTCTTTGGTAGGCTGAAACCTAGCCCGTGGAAAGCATTAATGATCCGTGACATCAAAAGATATGAGGACATTTTCCGATGTGCCCTCTAGGTAGAATTGGAGATTGGAGAACTTCAGGGGTATCATGGGGATAAAGAGCATAAGGTGGACATCAAATCTACTGGTATGATGGATAAATCCATAAATGATAAGAAAATCCAGCACCCCACATGCCATTGGTTTAGAATGAAGCACCCAAGAAATTGCCTGAAGGGGATGAGGAAATTCTTTAGGTGTGGAATAGAAGGGAACCTATCTATTAATTTTTGGTAAGAAAAACCCACGGCTGTGATAGATGAGAGTACCCTCCACTCAACCCTCAACACATTGTTCATTGCTTCAACTACAATGAACTGGGGCACCTTGAAAACCAGTGCCCTATGACAAGGGTTTTTGGAGGCAACCAACAATCTCCAAGGTAGAAAGGGCCGGATTTTTCCTTCACTACCGCCAATGTGAACCCCAACAACAAAGTGGTGGTAGGTACACTAGTTATTCATTCATGAATAGTGAACATAGTTTTTGATTATGGTTCTACACATTTGGTTATATCTTGAATTTTTAGTAGACCTATTCTAACACCACAACAAATCATGGAAATAAACATGTCGGTTTGTATAGAAAATGGGTCAATGATTTTACCACATGAATATAACTCCTCCCCTATCATAATATGTGGAGTTAAATTCCCAGAAAACCTTGTCATACTCTCTCTGGTGGAATTTGATTCAATTCTTAGCTTGTATTGGCTTTCCTTATATAGAGCCAACATAAATTACCATGAGAGGGAAATCACCCTCCATATGGAGAATCGACCCCAGATTCTATACATGATCAAGTAAGTATATGAATCTTAATTATCTCAATCATATTAATCAGGGATATTAATACCCTATGAGCATGTGTATCTAGATCAGATGATTGAGTCCAAGGAAGAAACCATCCTTGAAGAGATTCCTATTGTGAGGGAAATCACTGATGTGTTTCTCAAGGAATTTCATGCTCTTCCTCTTAAAAGAGATATTGAATTCTGAATTGAACTTATACCTGGGACATTTCCAATATCCAAGACTCCATATAGAATGGTTTTTGTGGAGCGTGAGGTGAAAAAGAAACAACTACAGGAGAATCTGGATAAATAATTTATATACCCAATTGTTTCACCATGGGTTGCACCTGTACTCTTCATCCAGAAGAAGGATGGTTCAATTCACCTTTACATAGATTATTGTCTTCTTAACAAAATCACGATAAAGCACAAGTGTCCTCTCCCATGAATTGAGGACTTTATTGGTCAGCTGAATAGGGCACAATAATTATCCAATGTGTATTTGTGGTCGAGATATTATCAAATAAGGTTGAAGAAGGAAGATATCCCCAAGACTACTTTTCATACATAAAATGGTCACTACCAATTCATAGTAATGTCTTTCGGACTCACTAATGCTCCAAAAATCTTTATGGATTAGATGAATAGAGTCTATAGAGATTACCTCATCAAATTTTTGGTAGCCTTTATAGATGATATTCCAATATACTCCAAAACCAAGGAGGATCATAAAAAGAATCTATGAACAGTACAAGAGACCTTTCAAGATAATAAGATCTATGAAAAGTAGAGAAAGTGTGAGTTATGGTTGAAGGAGGGCTCATTCATGGGTCATATCAAAACTAGAAATGGGATATCTGTGGATCACTTCAGGATAGCTACAATTGAGGGGTGGACAAGGCCAACATCGATAATGGATATCTGTAGAATCATGTGGCTAGATGGATATTATCAATGATTTGTGAGAAATTTCTCAATATTGTCCAACCCTCTTACAAAGATAACTCAGAAGGGAGTAATGATTTCTTGGAGTGATGAATGTGAATAAATCATAAAAGTGTTGAAAAGGAGGTGTATCACTACGCCCGTTCTAAATTTATGCATAAGTGGAGAACTAATTGTGGTACTCAGTGATGCTTCGAACAAAGGACTGGGATGTGTTTCGATGAAAAATGACACAGTCACTGCCTATGTTTCAAGGCAATTGAATATCCATGATGCAGAATTATCCAACACATGATCTGGAGTAGACTGCGGTGATATTTTTTTAAAAATTTGGCGACATTATCTCTCTGGGGATAAGTGTGAAATATATACGGGCCAAAAAAGCCACATGTATATATTCACATATAAATAGTTGAACATGCACCAATGAAGATGGTTAGATATTATCAAAGATTATGACTACTCAATCGATTACCACCCTGGGAAAGAGAATAAGGTGGTGGATGATCTAAGTATAAAGGACCAAGCAATTCAATCCTAGAAGAGAATTTAGAAGGATCCAATATTTTTAGATTCGATGAAGATGGACATGGGAATCATAAATAAGGGAACATCATCAATCCTTTCATACATGATTTCTCAATGGTCTCTTTTGGAAAGGTTAATGGATTCTCAAAAGGATGATGTGGGAATTCAGAAGAAAGTGGAAGCTGTTATAAAATGGAAATCCTTGGAGTTCAATGATAATGAAGAAGAAATTGTGATATTTGGGAAAATTCTATGTCTTCCATCATGTCTGGAGCTGGAGAAGGAACATTTGGATGATGCACATAGTTCACATTTCTCTATTCACCCAAGAAACAAAAAGATGTATCAAGATCTCGAAGAGAATTATTGGTGGTATAATATCATGAAGGAGATCACTGAGTATACATCATTATTTATACTATGTCAAAAAGTGAAGGTAGAGAGGAAGAAGTCTAAGGGGATGATGCAACCATTGCCCATACCAGTATGGTAATGGGAGAACATCACCATGGAATTTGTCAGCAGACTTCCAAACACATCCAAATGCAACAATGCAATCTGGGTTGTTGTGGATCATCTTACAATGTCTGCACACTTCATTTCAATTTGGGAGGATTTTAAATTAGATCAACTGGAAAAGATATATATCAGGGAAGTGGTAAAGCTTCATGGAGTACCACTGTCTATTGTATCTGATCGACATTCAAGTTTCACCCTTATGTTTTGGAAGAGTCTTCAACATGCTCTGGATACTGAACTGAACTTCAATATGGCCTATCATCCTCATACTAAAGGACAATTTGAGTGAAATGTTAAGACACTAGAAGACATGTTCAGATCATGTTCAATGTAATTTAAAGGAAGATACGATCAACATCATCCTCTTGTTGAACTATCCTATAATAACAGTTTCCACTCAAGCATCTGAATAGAACATTATGAAGCCCTGCATGAGAAGTGGTGCAGAACAATGCCATATTTGGATTATGTTAGTGAGAGTAAAATACTAGGACCAGAAATAGTCGAATAAATGATGGATAAGGGGATAACCATTCAATGAAATATCAAGGCAGCCTAGTGTCGACATAAGAGATATCATGATAACCGTAAATGAGACCTTGAGTGTAATGTTTGAGATGCGGTATTCCTACTCATAACACCATGGAATAAGGTTTTGAGGTTTTGAAAGAAATGGAAGTTATGTCCTATTTACATCATCCCCTTCAATATTATTGATCGTGTCAGGGCTGTGGAATATCGACTAGCACTTCTACCTACCATGTCCAATGTACTTGATTCCTTTTATATATCTCTCTTAAGGAAGTACATACAAGACCCTTCACATGTACTCTCTTCATAGGTATTATAGTAAGAGGATGATCTTTCTTACGAGGAGAAACCATTGAATATCTTATATCTAGGGAAAAAGTGATATGAAATAAGAAAATGCCCCTCGTTAGGGTGTTGTGGTGAAACCATATGTTTGAAGAAGAGACATGGGAATCTGAGGAATTTATGAAGGTGAGTTACCCTCATCATTTTTAGTATGGGAAATGTAAATTTCGAGGGTGAAATTTCTTAAGGGGGGAAGATTGTAATGAACCAAACATTCATTAATGAAAATGTATCTTATCTAATTAAATGTCTTATTATGTTAAATGGTTATATAAAAAATGCACTTGTTTTGTTTTATGTTTCTAGATTTTAAAATACAATAAAGAATTGTGACCTTTTCTAATATAGTCGTTGAGAAGCAATCACATGATCATTATAAATATTTGTCTTTAACAAATCAAATTTACTCATAAAAAGGAATTGATGGCCTCATGAAGTAGACTTACCCTATATGAATCCCATTTTTCAGAGCCCAGAACGGTGGTGGAATCATTGGGCTTCACTCTGAACCGAGCCTATGTCGAGCTTTAAGATATTATACTGGAATGGAATGGCCTACGAGAGAAGTTGAAGTTGAAAGAGATTACCACCTGAGCAATGTTATCTAAGCCCCCCTAAGAGTTTGTCACCATCACACATCTTACCCTTCGATCATAGCTGTGTGTCATAAGGGGTTATGTAACAAGACCATAGAACTATGATTATGTGCAATATTTTTGTATATAATAATTAATAAACATTCATTCCATTATTGTTACTTTGTAAATAGTTTTAAAGCATAAATAGTATTTTTAGTTACTATTCAGCTATGAAATATATTTTGATGAATTAAAAAACTTTTTAATTAAATAATATTTTAATAAAATATTATTATTATGAAATAAATTTTTATTAAATATAAATGATCTTATAATTTTATGAAAGGTATTTAAATTTTTATTATGGTTTATAAGCTGTTTTTGGAAATACCCATGTATTATAGATAAATGACATATTTTTTTAAAGTAAAAATTCACATATTTAGAAAATTATTAAGATAAAATTAATGTAATATTTGGAATGAGGACATCGAAATTATCCAACAATGAATTTTTCATAATATTCTGAGCCAGTTGAATTTTTGGGTAAAAATAAAATACCATTTCAATATATAATTTGTTTTATAAAATCATAATGAACCAATAGTGACGTAATAAAATATTATAAAATAATTTTTCATCCAATATATGTTCTAAAATTAAAATAATATGATTTCAGTCTTGTTTGATTTATTTTTCAAAACATTAGTGGACCCTCCAATAGTTATAAAACATTTTCACTTTTTAAATGAATTTAATTGAGAGTGTGACTCACCTCCACATAAGCAACCCGATTATTTTATGACATTTGTACATTGGACAAATATAATATTTTTTCCACTCCCTTTGGGAAAAATATGTGGGAAAAAACCAAAGGATGGTATTTTGGTATTGATTAGTTTAATATGTGTTGACCCAAACCTATATAATAAAGAATTCACTCTCCATTCCTATTTAATCCAACCCTAGATCCCACTTCCTCTTCACTCAAAGACTTTATACTTCATCCAACCACTTCCCTACTCTCTCTAGATTCCTCCCAAGGTTCCCCAATCTCCCAATAAGCCACTCTCCATCCTCTCCCAAGCCTTTGAGATCACACTTCCATGTAATGGATTTCCTCTTTTCTCATTTTTGTCTCAATTTAATTATGTTGTTATACCCTTTTAACATCAATTAAAAATGTTGGAGTAAGATTTTTATCATTCACCATACTTTCCTCTTTATGAATGAATTATGAGATACCCTTTTCACTTTCATTTAATTCCTCTCATGCACAGACATTTCCAAGCCGAAATTCCATAAGGAATTTATCTATCCTAATTTATATTCAAGAAATTCATTTTAATTATGAATCTAAATTACATTAATTATGTTCAGACATGTTTCTATAAGAACCCCTTACTATCCATTTCCTGTAAATATGATGAGACACCCATTTATCTCCCATCAACGATTTTTACGAATTTTTAGTTCACTAAGTTATGCTGTCGAAATTGCACCGCGATTGTCAAAGCCAAACTCATTAGGTTGTGAATACCATACTAATGTCACGATCAAGGGTATTAACATTTATTCACATATACATATTGAGTGGTACTTTGATTTGTGTATTCCATATTTATTAATCATTAAATAACTTATGATATCAAATGATTCCACGTTATATGATCCATGTGGCACACTTATACATGAAATGAAACGTTTAAGAAAGGTGCTCCCAGGTAGCACATTGGTGCATTGGGTAAAGATTAGTATCATGATACGTCGAGTGAAATGAGGTTTTAGTCATACGAATTTGATTTCAATGAGGATTTACTCATGATCCTTGTGAAATGAGCTTTGGCTCATGCTAAAATCATGATAAATGTTTTTGCAACATTACCATGTTATGTTAATCTGGTATATCATGCCATTAAGTTCATGTTTATATTATGCTCAATTGATATTCGTATTTCCTAACATGTATAATATCATACATGTTATGCCTCATTAACTCCCATATAGGGATTTATAGCTCACCCTTTTCTTATGCATGTCCTTAGGTTATCGCATGCAATGCTAAGTATGAGGGAATGCAGTGGTCATGTAAAGTATGTTTTCAATATGATGTTTTGTTCTATGTTTTATGTTGGTATATAACATCCCTAAACCTCAATTACACTAGATCTCTCAATCTTCAATGTTGTATCAAGTGAGTTTTTCTATGTAATAAATCATGTCTATTTGGGTTATAAAATGAATGGTTGTTTTAATAAATGGCTTGCCAAACAGCACAAACACTACAAGAAATTTGACTTTGTGCGACGTGATCCCATTGCAAAAACCCTTTTGCAATGGGGGATCATCACAGATAGCCTATGGAAGAAAACAACATCGCAACTAGTAATTATTACGATGGGCCCGTCCCAAAAAATATTACTTGTGACGGGAAGCAGGCCCGTTGCAAATAGATGTTTGATTAAATACATTATATATACAAGAACCGTTAGTGATGGGTCCGTCACCAATAGTATCTACGAAAGGATACCATCCCATCATAAATATCTTATATGTTATAAAAATTTTTCGATGGACCCATCTCAAAAATGTTTTTGTGATGGTAAAGAAACTCATCACAAAAAAGCTTTAAAAAATAAATAATCTCTTTGTGATGAGCCCCTTATTACAAATAGTTAATAATATAATAAATATTATTATAATTATTAATAAAATATTATAATTATCAATATTTTCAAATACTTAAGAAAATAGAATTATAATAAAATTATTATTAATTAAAAAATATTAATATTATTAAAAAGAAAAAAGAAAAAATATTAAAATATTCAATATTCGGAAAAAATATATAAAAAAATCATAAAGTATTATTATTATTATTATTATTAAAATAAAAAAATATTTAAAAATTTAATACAAATAATAAAGAACAAAATATTAAAATATTAAATATTCAACTTTTTTTGTGATATTCACACAAATAAAAAAAAATTGTAAATACTCATATTACAACAATTGTTCAATTAAATTTGTTTTTAACAGAACAAAAAAATCACAAGGGGAGCATATTCTCCTAGAGGAGATGGATGAACTAGAGGAGATGGTTGAGTAAAATCCATCCCTAAACTATGAGTCAGACGATGCATTTACTCAATCTGATCGTATTACTGCTGCTGTAATCGATGCATGTCCTCCTCATGTTGCTGCTGCTTCTGCTGTTGGTGAGACGTCTTTTCATTTTTCTTCTGAAAACTTCCTATAAGCTCAGTTTGAGCTCTCAACTACTACAGATACTGTGAGCCATAATATGGTGCCTCTCCATGAGTTCATCTCGAGATGGATGATGTCATCACAGCAGTACCATAATAAGTCCCAAGTGTCAAATGAGAGCTGATTCCAACTAATCAGCCCTTCTCGAAGGCATATTGGGTCACCTATATCAATGATGCCTCATCAAAATAGTGGGCACTAGTCTGATCGGCCATCTCAGACCGACTCTTAGCCCATGTCTAAGAGTTCACAGCCACATAAGACTCCTTCAGTTTGAATTTTAAATTAATATAGTGAAAATATTTTAGGCAGTTAATTTTCAAACTAAAAAAGAAATAATACTGACCACATTCTGACATTGGTGATGACCTATAATCTCTCCAGTGGCTTGATCCATTTACATCCTATGATAAAAATCGTACTCCATAATTTCGGGACGCTCGACTGCCTATATGAATACAAAATATTCTCTATATATGTAATGTTATATAAAATATTTAAAAAAGATACATACCAGATGCTCTCTATGTGTACTGAATGTATGACTACCAACTTGATGTGTCACCTCTTGTGTCCCCCGGTTCTGTCGGCCAAATGAACATATCCTCTGAAAAATACTACTTAACCACAGGGATCATAATCCATCCCACATGTGAGATGAAATTTACTATAGTTAGTGGGCTCTACATGACTAATCAAATACTATCACCCATTATTTCTTAATGGGTTTCTATCTCAAATTGTTCAAAAACTGGTGGAACTGATCATGCATAGACATCACCCATGTCTCGTTGATAGCTCCATACATTCTATCATAGATGGGATACCGTAATCCCTATAAATAATTTATAATATCAAGTTTTTAATGAAACAAATTTCTAAATAAATATGATTTATTTATGTACCAGTCAATGATTGAACATTCCAAGACACACATCAATGGGAATATGTTCGCCTGAGATCCATGGCTGAGAAAAATAATTGCCCAAGATAGTTCTCCCCTTTCCAATAGAATCATGTGGAAAATTATGAAAAAAGAACAAATAATAAAACAATTAGTATATAAATAAATTATTGAAAGCTAACTACAATACACAAGTTATCATACCTCTTCATGCATGGATCAAAACCAAGATGTGGATACCGCTCGACGATAGGGTCTGGAATCATAAGTTTCACAAGAACATGCCCCCTCCACGTACCCCCTGAACTGCCAGTATCCTACTGGTCAGATGATCACAAATCCTCCTCATCCAAAGGAAGTTCAGCCTCATCCAACTCACAAAGTAGATCAGGGTTTATCTGAATCAAAAAATGATTGTTGTTAGCATATAGTTGAAAATAAATATTACATATTGATATATATTAGTTATGATTATAACCAGGATTAAACTATGTCTGTGTTCACCTTCATCATCATCTTCATACTTGAAAATATCAATTTCTTCATATTCATCATCAGCGTCATCAATATCCATATGGGTTTCAGTTTCATCATATTTTGAAATTTCAAATTCATTTGAAACGTCATTAGTATCATCGTCACCATCGATCCCAAATTGTTGGTTTTCATCATAGATATTCATGTCTCTTTTTGAAAAGGATGGATTTTGTGTATGTCTCTTGAAAATTTTCAATTCCTTGTACATAATCAAGAACCACATTCAGTTTGAGTAAATTAATTTTCCCATGATTTAATTTTTATTATGAACTACCAATCACTTAGGTCTCTTGAAGTAGCACAATACATTGCGTAATATATTTTATGTGCTTGTTGAGCCAGTAAAATGGTTCATTTTCTGATAGAAGAATTTTATATTTAAGATCAATGATTCCATGAATCATATGAACACTCAATACTCTCTCAGTATATATCCACCAACATTTAAAAATTGTTATGTAATTTTTTCCTAGATAACACAACTCAATAATTTCTTCCAATATGCCATAAAAGTCAACTTCAGTTTCTCTCTGATGCGATCTTCTCAAACAAACTCCACTGTTCTTTGATTTTTTTGCTTCCCCATATGCATGTGTATGAAATCGAAAACCATTCACCATATATTCATTGTATGATTTAATCATTTTGAATGGTGGGTACTCAAAATACAAAGTAACTTATCAATTTTATCAGAAAGTTGAGACACCTGAATTTTTTTTTTAAAAATTATCTATATAATAAATAATAAACCGAATTGATATGTTAAAACATCAATAATTTATGTTACCAATTTTTGAAACCATTGAGAAATTTTTTCTACTGGTGTTCTTCAAGAGTAGCTGTTGTAATTTGTGTAAGTTGTTTCTTGATATGGTTATCATATAACCTACAAATAAAATAATTTTACTTTATGTATCTTAAATTATAGAATAATTGATAGAAGCACTAAAATTAAAATGAATTCATTTTTTCATAGTTCAATAGAAAATATGTATGAGGTCTGTGATGTTCATCATCTGAAATCCATAATTCAGGAACTCCAACGAAGGCATGTTCTGGATGATTAAAAACTGATAATTGATTATCCATTTAATCATAATAATTCCCGCCATTCTATCCCATGCGGTTCTGTTATGGGGGATATTCATATTCAAAATAATGAGAGTAGAAATAATTAATTTCCTATTACAAATAAGATTCAACAATTGAGCTTAAAACGGATGATTTGTTATGTACATGTTTACTCAATTCCTACATTCATCTCTCAATTGGGACCATCCATCGAAATTTTACTGAACATCTACATTTATCTTCATGAGGAAAATGTAATATCATATGTTCCATTGAGTCTGAGAAAGTCAGTGGAAAGATTTTTTCTAGTATACATATAATGATAACAACATCTTCTTCATGTTTACATAGTGAATCATAGTCAGTTTTCACCACACAAATTTCCCAAAAAAATATATCATATGTATGTTTATCGAATCCCAAATCATAGAATTCAAAAAACCTCTGAATCTAACCGGCATATATTTTTCCATTATAACATTACAATCATGGCCTTTTAATCTGGTAATATGACCATTCTTAAAGCATTTTCCCAAATTGGAATCATAGCCATCTAGAAGTCTCAAATTTGCAGTCCACTGAAAAAATAATAATAGACTCTATTTGGAAATGGTTCATGTTCTGGTTGTCTACAAATTTGGGCAAGATCTAATCATGCCTTTACATTATCATTGGTCTTATCTCGTGTATCCGAAATTATATAAAATAAATTATCAAAATAGTTCTTCTCAATACACATGACATCCAACATTTGGTGGATCAAAAAATTAGATAAATATGAAATATTCCAAAAAATGCCTCGTTTTATCCAATTATGCTCCATACCAAATCCATGAATTTTCGGTTGACTTACTATTGTCCAAATGTGATGGGAGGTAATGAAAATACAACTGACGTTAACTCTGTACCTGAGATAATTTTTGGAGGTTCATCCCTTTTAATTGTGAATTTTCAGAAATGAAATTTGTTCCTCTGAAAAGGACGATCGGTAGGAAGAAATATGCGATGGTAGTCAAGATAGCATGGTTTTATTCCATTGAAGAGAATAAGGGATTTATTGTCTCTTATATAATAAGGAAATGATTTCGGGCCATGTGTACTCCATCTAGAAAACATGACATATGTTGAGAATTCACTAATCATCCACATCAATGGACCTTTTAATATGAAATTTTGTTCGCAACAACATTATATGTACTGACACCATTACTCCTTAATGAATTTGACTCATCAAACAATGGATTTAAATAAACATCATTAATTTTTTTGGGTGTGCTACAATTAATAAGGTTTAAAAGATATAGGGCTCCTTCATCAGCATCCATAGAGATAAATTATACAGAGTTATAAAGACATGCCAACATGAATACTGACTACTATAAGAACCAAACGAATAAAAACCATTAGTAGAAAGACCCAATTTCACTCTTCGGTCTTCTAAAGACAAAGAAAGATGCAGATAGTAAAAATGTTTCCATAAATCACCATAAGATGGAAGATCTAAGGTTTTATCAGTTGAAATCTTGGTTTTGTTCCCTAACATCATTACGAATATTTTATGAGACATAAACACACAATGAATCCTGGGTGTAAGTGGGAAATATCTAAAATATTTCATAGGAGTTGATCCAAACTTTCCCAGTTGAGATTCATTATACCTCGATTTTCCACATGTGGGACAACTATCTAATGATACATTTTCACCAGAATATAACATGCAATCAAATTCAAATTCATGAATCATCCCATAACTAAGGCCCAAATTATGAACCAGCCTCTTGCTCTCATTTTAATTTGTAGGAAACACATTTCCATCAAGTTACAGTGTTTTAAAAAATTAAAATATCTGATCAAAACAGTTTTTTTGACAATGCATTATCTGATTTAATAGAAATATATTTTTTAACCACTTATAAATTTCTTATCTTTCAACCAGGATATAATGTATCCTCAGTAGACCTCAACAACTCAAAACAATTTGATGGTTCCAACTCAGGAGTCAAATCAATGGCATCCTGAGTGTCATTTTTTTGAACAAATGGACCTACAACATCAGGTACTAAATTTTAAAACTGTGATGGATCTGGAATGAAGTTGTTAGTATCTTCTCGAGAACTGCGTTCCCCGTGTTGATACCAAAAAACAAAATCTGGTTAAAAACCAAACAACAAGAGATGTCCCCCAACATTTCAAATGAGTCAAACGTTCTTAGAGCACTTTATTTACAGGGACACTTAATTGTGCCTTCTGAAACAAATTCTGTTTTTGATGATTCAAATGTTAAGAAAGCTTCTACACCCACAAAATATATAGGATTGAAACCAGAACTATTTGGATTTCTCCGCTTATTTACCCTTGCGCGATCATCTAATAATGACTGTTGTCGACATCCTTATTCCATATTTTTTTACAAAAAATAAAATCATTACTGTTTTTGAATAATTTGATATTAAAAAAATAATATAAAAATAAAGATAAATAATTAAAACTACTACTTATTAATTACCATTAATTACAGGTGACATAATTTCCAGTTGATTGACGTCTACCCTTTTTTCTGATAGCTCATTTACATGAAACTTTCTGACACTAAAATTACAACAAATAATCTTTTCATAGGTAAACTTATTTATTCTCTTGCATAAGATAATTCATAAGCATACATTCAAGATGATTCTAACATTGGATTTCGGTGTGAAAAAGATGGAAGTAAATGAATTTTCAGACAAAAGAACCCCCTTTTCGTCGACGAATCTTCTTCTTGAAACTGTCACCGCCTGAAAGCATTATGAATAATGTGGTCCAATGAATGCATATTCAAACTCATGCTTAAAAATCTGGATATGTATACATGGATGAATAATTTTCGTAATGTTTTGAGTTGGTGAGAGTTAAAATGAGAAGAGCCATCAAGAAAAAGGAGTGTCGTCAATCCCTTGAAAATTGTGTAAAGTTATTACAATTTATTACATTTGATTTTATTACTTATTATTGCTAATTATTTCTAATTATTGCTATTAATTACTATTTATTGCTAATTATTGCTAATTATTTGTAGTTATTTATAGTTATTGCTATTTATTTCTATTTATTGCTATTTTTTGCTATTTTTGCTATTTGGTTCTATTTACTGCAATTTATTACTCCTTATTTCTATTTGTTGATATTTATTTCTATTTATTGCTATTTATTGCAATTAATATCTATTTATTGCTAATTATTCCTATTTATTTCTATTTATTTCTATTTATTGAAATTAATTACTCTTTATTTCTAATTTTTATTATTTTTTGCTATTTATTACTAATTATTATTATTTATTGCGAATTATTAGTATTTATTCTTATTTGTTACTATTTATTACTATTTATTACTATTTATTACTATTTATTACTATTTATTACTATTTATTACTAATTATTACTAATTATTAATAATTATTACTATCTATTACTATTTATATCTAATTATTACTAATTATTAGTATTTATTACTAATTATTTATATTTATTGGTATTTATTGGTATTTATTGAGATTTATAGGTATTTATTAGTATTTATTTCTATTTATTACTACTTATTTCTATTTATTTCTATTTATTCCTATTTATTTATATTTATTACTATTTATTACTATTTATTAGTATTTACTTTTATTTATTAGAAATTTTTACTATTTATTACTATTTATTAGTATTTATTAGTATTTATTAGTGTTTATTAGTATTTATTACTAATTATATCTATTTAATTCTATTTACTAGTTTTTATTTATATTTATTTGTATTTATTAATATTCATTACTATTTATTACTATTTTATTAGTATTTATTACTATTTGTTACTATTTGTTACTATTTATTATTATTTATTACTATTTATTAATATTTATTAGTATTTATTACTAATTATTTATAATTATTACTAATTATTACTAATTATTACTACTTATTAGTATTTATTAGTATTTATTAGTAATTGTTACTAATTATTACTAATTATTACAAATTGTTACTAATTGTTACTAATTATTACTAATTATTACTACTTTTTTCACATTATTACAAATTATTACTATTTATTACTATTTATTAGAATTTATTACTATTTATTACTATTAATGACAATTTATTTATATTTATTAATTTTTAATAAAATTTATTATTAAATATTACTATTTACTTCTAGTTATTACTATATATTAGTATTTATTACTATTTATTACTATATATTACTAATTATTACTAATTACTACAAATCATTACTAATTTTTACTAATTATTACTATTTATTACTAATTATTACTAATTATTACTAATTATTACTAATTATTTTTAATTATTACTATTTATTAATATTAATTACTTTTTATTACTATTTATTATTATTTATTAATATTTATTACTATTTATTAATATTTATTGTTATTTACTAATTTTAGTAGTATTTATAAGTATTTATTACTATTTATTTTTATCTATTTGTATTTATTACTATTTATTAGTATTTGTTTTTATTTATTAGTATTTATTAATATATATTAGTATTTATTTCTATTTATTAGTATTTATTTCTATTTATTACTATTTATTAGTATTTCTTTCTATTTATTACTAATTATTAGTAATTATTACTTTTTTGTTTATTTATTAATGTTTATTAGTATTTATTTCTATTTATTAGTATTTATTTCTATTTATTTCTATTTATTTTTATTTATTACTATTTATTTCTTTTTACTTTTATTTGTTAGTATTTATTAATATTTATTACTATTTATTATTATTTATTACTATTTATGGGAATTGATTAATATTTATTAGTAATTATTAAAAATTATTACTATTTATTACTAATTATTACTATTTATTTGTATTTAATACTTTTTATTACTTTTTATTACGATTTATTTGTAATTATTACAATCAATTAAATCTTTTATTACAAATTATTATTATTTATTACTAATTATTAGTATTTATTACTATTTAGTACTATTTATTACCATTTATTACTATTTATTAATATTTATTAGTATTTATTAGTATTTATTACTATTTATTAGTATTTATTACTAATTATTATTAATTGTTACTATTTAATACTAATTGTTAATATTTAATAATATATTTTTTCTAATTATTATTATTTAGTGTGAATTACTATTAATTAATTCAAAATACAGCTACTAATAAATAATTACCACTAATTATTTATATACATTACTAATTATCATTAACAATTATTAATTATTAATGATTATTAAGAATTAACACTAATTATTTAATTTTATTATTACAAATAAATACAGATGACAAAACAATTTAAATCTTACTTATTTACAACTAATCAACAACAATTAAAATTAATATAAAGAATGGAAATAGATACTAAAATAAATAAAGCATAAATACCTTTATACTTGATCACTTATAATTGTGGCAGCTTCACAACTTCTTCGTAAAAAGAAATCCAACTTTCAAAAATTTTCACTAAAAAATTAGATTTTAAAGAAGCAGAGCAACAAGAAGTTTGGGTAGAGAGATGAAAAAATAGGGCGGGGTTTATATAAGTTAGATTAGTTGTGACGAGATTTTTTGCGATGGATATACCGTCGCAAAAAGTGCTTTTGTGACAGGCCCTGTCGCAAATACCATCAGTTGCATTAATTACCATCTGCTGTTAAAAGCTTATTTGCGGTGGGGCCCATCGCAAAAAGTGACATGCCAACACACTTTTTGCGACGAGACACCATATCTTCACAAAAATGTTTTTTTCCTCCGCTTGTTATTTGCGATGAGATCCGTCGCAAATACCCTTCGGGGGTCGAACTAGTGGCAACGGGGGATCACCCCTTCGCAACTAGCTCTTACCGTCTCCCGGCATTTGGGACGAGCGGTGCCAACCCATCACAAATACTCTTTCACATGGTTTGGCGATGGATATACTCTTTCACGTGGTTTGGCGCACAGAATCCTTGAGCTGGTGGATTAATTTATGGTATTGGTAGGACTACAAGGAATAAAATCCAGATGAATCGATTATTTTAGACGTTTTGGAAGACCATATTACATACATTTTACCCAAATTACGTTTGGAATGATAGAAAATAAAAGATGATACATAATAAACTGAAACACACTTCCAACTTGAATTCTAATTCATGGTTCTCTTATTCATAACCTAGGGAAGGGAAACATAATAAGTGTGAACTCAAATACTTAGTAAGGGTTAAATATAATGTTATCAGAAATCATTAATATGTTAATAATAATCAATTAGACCTAACTAATATGGTATTATGAATAAATGAATACAGTTTCCAATAATAAGCTGGGAATAAAAATTCATCCATATATTTTTTCATACTAAAAACCTCAAGGATAGTAATAACTGAACAATGAATAAATAGGGTTCTTATTATTTTGACATGTTCTTTCTATCACATGAACCATTATACCGTCAAGACAATTTAAGATAGTGGGTAGAAACCATTTGATTTTTGGAAACAAACTTAAAGGGGTTGTTGTTATCTAATTTGTCTCGCGAGACATATCAGTGTAACAAGTTGCTATAGAGGGCCCCTCCATTAACTAGTAGTCCAAATCATTCTTTATAAATATATTTAAAAAAATAACAATATTCCTTTTTAGTATCCGTATTGAGTAGAGGATACTTAATCATCAATATTTTCACAGTTAAAGTAACATTCCACATAAAACCGTTTGTAAAATGGTATACATCTAAGAAAATAATCATATCCATAAAAAAATTTGATGGATATAAAATTTAATTTCAATTCTAAATTGAAAATTGATCTCAAAGGGGTAGTAGTTCATTGAATAAGCTTGATTAGGTGCACAATACCATGTACATCACAATGAATTGGAAATTGACACAAAGTCCTTTTCAAAATTGTAATCAATCAAGTTAGTAAACAATCAACTAAATTTCTGAATAACATGAATATAAATTGAATCATGATATTATATATAAAATTTTAGTAAAAAAACACCACATATAAGAAATATGTGGTGAAAATGGATATCTTATAGAAATAAAAGTGAGAAGAAAAATCCCTAACCTTATGCCCGATTGTGTTCTTTGATTGATCTAAATGACATGAATAGTCAGATTAAATTCATTAATTACAAATTAAATAAACTTATATACATTTAATTTAATTATAATTTCTCCATTAATTTAATTTATATCCTTTTATATTGGTTAAGAGATTCAATTTCTTCAATTGGGAGTACACAATTTCTTAGTTTTTATGATCAGTATTGCATTTATAAGAGAATGGAAGTTCATGTAAAATGGAAATTGAAATCCAGAATTAATTTTATGTGTTATTAATGATCATATTAATTGTGAAATGATAATATAAATCCGTTGGTTATTTTTGGAGAGTATGAATCATTATACCATGTTTTAATGATAATCGCTATGATTATTTTGATGGTTTTTGGATCACCACGAACTCATTTTGTTTTATAATAAAATACCATGTATACAAAATGATTCTAGAACATTAAAGAGGATAAATTACGTATATAATGATCTAGATCCACTATAAAAATGGTTTCATGACCATAATTGATGATTGTAATTGAAATTAAAAAGTGATCTACCTTGAATGGGATAAATTAACACATCTCAGAAGGTGTTTTAATTTTTAGTATTAGAGGAGGGGGAAAAGTGAAATGATTATGAAACATTCCGTTATCATAATAAAATTATATTTTATGTAATGTAATTGAATTAGCATAGAATTTGTATGGTGCTAGTTGAGGAGTGAGAAACAAAATAATTGAACTTGTAAAAAAAGTTGAAAGAAAATGTATGAGAGGTTTACCTCTTGGGTAATCCTCTATATGAACCCAGGTATTGAGCCTGTATGACTTTGAAATTTTCCTGATGTTATTCCAGAGCAGGGCGTTCAGATGACATGTGATTCTGATTCCTGGTGTGGCTGGAATTAAATTTTAAATGTGTTTACACTGGACGTGCCAAATAAATAGAATAACTCCTAAATGGTTGGTTAGAAGGGGAATCTGCGGGAAGGGATGAGTCCGGAGCTTGTCGTTTATCCTAAGAGGGGGGTAATATTCATTGGCACAGCCCTTCTGTGGAAAACGCCACCTGGGGTGTTTTCGTAATTTAGCGGCCTCAGCCGTGAACTTTATATGTTCTGAACAGCGAGACAAATTAAAATTCTGAGACCACCATTTTGATCAGAAAGTGGATTTTACACTAGGGGTGACATAATCTCAACCTCGTCAAGAGTTCGGGTACGGGCCTACTGGTGGGTGGTTAAAAAATATTTAATTTTTTCTACATAAACACATCCACCCCACCCTTCTCCTCCCCTTTAATTTTCTCCCTAGTGAAACCTCTCTCAATAAAGGGAGAAACCTCCCTTCAAGATCCTCTCCTCCATATCTCCAAGGTGGCGGGACAGTCCGGCGGATCACTTGTGAAGCGACGGGCTACATCCAGTGAGGTTGGAGTTTGCATTTTTATTTTTAATTTTCACATCTTCGTTGAATTAAATTTATTGTTTCGAAATGCTGTCTAATCATCGAGCGAAGACCATAAATGCGTAGGGATCGATCCTAGATTTTTGATACTCTTTTTGGATCAAATATTCATGTCCCTGGGTGTCTGGGGTTCCCCCAGGAAGTCTTCCATCCAATTTCCCCATTTTTCGGTGGTTCCATGGGTTTCCGGTGGGCATTAGGAGGTCCGAGTCAGCGGCCGATGAGGTGGGCTCCAAGGGGGCGGCGTCGATGTTCCCAAGCAGTGGCGCGGTAGACCCAGGCAACACCGGCAGGCACAGACAATGGCAGCATGGTTCCTAGGCGGTGACGCGGCGGACCAAGGTGGCAGTGGCAGTCTCTGGCGGTGGCGGCGGACAGAGGTCGCCGGTGCGGGGTGTGACGGGGGGTCGCAGCGCGCGACACTAAGCGGGAGAATGAGACCCGCCTTCGGTGGGTCTCCGTTCTGGACAACCACCTTCCACGAGGGCCGTTCAGTGTAGGAGGGTCGAGGGCCAGGGGCTGGGCTATGCGGAAGGGCCACGGGCCAGCACTGCAGACCGGGCCGTCCTAGACCGGGTTGACCGGTCCGGTCCGGCCCTACGGGGTTAGCCACCTGTCTTCGGACACCCGTAACATTCACTATGGGTGTGTGTTTTTCATGAATTATATGGAAGCGCAATCCTTGGCTCAGGACAGATATTTTGAGAATGTCTCTGGGATTTTTAATTTTCACGATGGGGGCTCAGTTGCGCAACACTCCCATTAAGTATTGTTCAGCACCTCGCTTGTATCTTCTTCCGGATGGTTCGAACACATCCGAATTCTGTTTTAGGTGCCGTTAGTAGAGTTTAAACCCTAGATATGAGAAGATATAGACCAGGGTGGTTTTAGGCGTTGAAGCTAGAGTTGAGGTGTGGGACCCACTGGTCGTCTTTTAAGCTGTGAGTAGGCTTTTGCGTCTTTTTCATCAGACATCCATTCATGGAGAATGAGTAGTCATTTTGGCATGTTTTTTGGAGAGCATCACAACGGCGTAGTTCGACCGACCTCTTTCAGGACATAGGTGTAGGACCCATGAGACGTCTTATGGGCATTGAGTGGTGATGAATTAATTTTTCGTCGGGAGTCCATTTCTAGTGAGTACTTAGTCTATCTCACATGTTTTTTTGTAAGGATTACAATGGTGTAATCTGTTTGGGTGTGCAGAGCCTCTTTAGAAATCTCATTAAATTTGGAAAAATTAAAGTGTGTTAGTCGGTGGTTCTTTTGATGCACTTTGAACCAATGCACGGTCGCAATGCTAGAAACACCCAGAGGAGGTTCAGGCAGTGCGGAGTTATCATACTAGTTTATAGTTTACCCTACAGTGAGGTTGGGCTGTGGGCTGCCCACTGGTGTATCACTGTTTACTCTCCAGCGAGGCTATGTAGTGGTTTACCCATTGACATTAGGATTTTCCCACCAGCGGGGTTGGGCAGTGGGTTACCCGATGACCTTTTAGGTTTTACCCTCCAATGGGGCTGGGTAGTGGGTTACTTGATGACCATTTGGGGTTTACCCTCCAGTTGGGATGGGCAGTGGGCTTCTCGACGACTTCTTTCAGACTCGGCCCTTCCGATGAGGCTAGTCCGTGGTTTTCACCATGATTACTAGAGCGAGACTTTTGGTGGTACAGTTTAGCGGTGAGGAAGCTTTGATGGGCGGGACTATTGTGAATCATTGATGGCTACCCTTAGAACTATTGGCAACTTATCCTGGGCTGAGCTTGGAGATGTAGATCCCCATACGCACTCTTTTGGGTTTCTGGTTGAGAATATAAATATCACCTTACTTTGGTTCCCAATAATTGGATTTAGTTACTCTCCTTCTTGGGGGGTCGAAGACATGCGGGTTATGCCATGAGCTTTCTATGTCAAGCTCCTCTTGGACGGATGATCCTACTTCCTTTCTCTTGATGGATTGAGTTGCACTCTATTTACTGTACTCTATCACTGTTCTCCGTTCTGTCTACTGCTCCCTATTTTAGTATCTCATTTTCTTCCCCCTTGAGAATTCAGGGTATCATACTTAGTATATTTATACTCACCCCTGCTTGGGCTTTGCCCGGACTTGGTGTTCCCTTGCAGATGACAGACATGTCAATCGATACTACGGAAGAGCATAGAGGACTCAAGATCTTGGGCTGCGTTCAGTGGTCATAGTAGAACATTCAAGGGTGAGACTCATCAGCTATTTACATTTGTGTACCTGTTGCTGGGTTGTAGCACCTTTCGGGTTGGGCATGTGTTTTTCCTATTTTTTTGTTCGGTATCTGGTCAGTACTTTTCATCACATTACATTTCTCTTTTTAGAAGGTGATGCATGAATGTGGTTGGGTATAGTTTTTTTCCCTTCGACTTTTTTGACTCTGCACTTCTGCATCAAGTGGACTGTGTGAGTGTGTGTACAGGTACTTAGGGAAAGGACATACCAAGATTTTTACGCCTTCGACGCTTGTTGCTAGCCTATGGCCTATGGTGGTGGGCTTGGGGTAGTTGTGGCTCGAGCCCTGTAGGTTAGGGTTGTGAAAAAGTGTTATCAGAGGTGGTTCATTCCTTGGAATGTTATTCGGACATCCCTAAAAAGGAATTGGTTGGGAATTAGGGAAACAGTGTGGACATGTCCCAAGAGAGGCTCTCAGGATAGGGGGTCCAGTGATAGAATGGGTGGCTATCGTATCCATTCACCAAGACCCTGATAACCCGCTTTGTCGACTCGGTATGCTGAGACATTTGTTGGAAGGAACATTGGAACATGAATCGGGCAGGATTGAGTCTTTGACTATCCTTGTTGATTCAGCTACCTATTGTGATTAATTTTATATATATATATATATATATATATATATATATATATATATATATATATATATTCTCATCTAATCATGGTAATCCTTGATAATTTTTAGGATTCCCCCATGACAACATCCATCCAGATTAACCTCTCCAGCTCATGACGAAGATCTGGCGAGCGACGAGGCATCAGTTCAGGGACGCTTATGTGATCCCCTCCCAACCAGTGCTTTAGTAGTAGCCCCTCCACCTAGAGAGCGGCAGTTAGTACGGGCAGCACAGGCCGAGGTTGAGCAGTGGCTGAGGGCGCTTCGAGACTTCCAGTGTCTGCGGCCACAGAATATCCCTGGGGACCCGTATCCCCCGGAAGCATAACATTGGCTAGAGTATGTGGATATAATTTTCTCTCTGGTACAGACACCAGTGTACTAGATGGTATCCCTAGCTTCCAGCCTTTTCCTCGGGACGACTGGGCTTTGGTGGGGGTTGGTTATATAGCCCCACGAAAAATCGTCTCTCACGTGGGATATCATCCAGCAGGTCTTCCGGGAGGAGTACCCCCCCTGTTGTTTATGCTCCATTATGATTCTAGAGATTCTAGAGATGAATAATGGAGAATTATAATGGCGTAGTACTCGGCCCGGTTTACCGATATGACACGATACTCGCAAGTTATGGTCCATGATATTTACTCTCGGGTGTGGAAGTTTGAGCAGGGTCATTGCAGGGAGTTCCATGCTAGTGTAGTGTCCCTGAGCATCCCTACATATGTTGGGGTGCTAGAGAGGGAACTAGTTATAGAGATATTATTGGATGAGGGGAGCTAGCTGAAATGGCCTAGCAGTGGCCACTTCAGAGCAGAGTATTTGGTAGCAGGCAGGCGAAAGAGGGCAGAGCCTCAGTCGCGGAGACACTTATGTGAGCAGAATTAGGGGAAGATTCGTACACTGCAGTGGCACCGTAGAGCACTGGGGAAGTAAGGAGATATCCATTTCTATGATTATGACGGACAATGTCACCTAACATGGGACTGCCTGACCAGGCGTACCGAGCAGCCGTGGTAGGCAGTGGGGGCACCGCAGCGGTAGAGGCAGCGCCGTGACTAGTGATCCCCCAGGCGAGGATAGGGTGGCCCTCAGGGAGGCGGCGTAGGCAGAGCGATAAGACCTGGAAGTGGGGGACTTCGTTTCGAGGTCCTTCCACCGCCACCACCGGGCGACCCACACCAGGCTCATGGAGCTAGCGGTAGGGGTCATGGGAAGCTTCAGGCTATGGGTGTTCGTGACCCCCGAGCACACGAAGTGGTCAGAGGTACGCTTTGTGTTTACTCTAAACTTGCTTCGATACAAGTAGACACATGCGCCATCAACTAATTTATATTGCTTCTTTGGTACGGGAGTTGAGCTGCCAGTAGAGGCCCTGGCACATACACATAGCCTTGAGGTTCCTATGGGAAGTGCCTTGTTGGTGACCTTTATCTACAGACAGTGTGAACTTTCGTTTTGAGGAGAGTGATTCATGTGCGACATACTGGTCATCATGATGGAACCTTATGATGTCATATTGGGCATGTATTGGATTTCCATGTATCACTGTTAGATTTATTGTCGGTAAAGACTAGTCAGATCGATGTGTCCATTCTGATGGGATGAGGTTCACCATCCATGGTGAACGAGACCTCATGGTGGGGCAGAAGGGTACTCTGAGCAGGAGACCACGACCTTTTTTTCATCAATTAGCGAGCATGGATCTCGGAGAAGCAGACGCTACACGCACTTGGATCCCTACCGTTGTAGAGGACTACAAGGATGACTTTCTTGAGGATGTTTCGAGACTACCTCTGAGGTGAGAGATGGAGTTATACATTGACTTGCAGCCATGGACTACCCCGATAAAATGTGCATCATATTAGATGGAACCCACAAAGCATCAGGAGCTACGACTTCAGTTGGAGGACCTTCGTGACAAGGGATTCATCAGTCCCAGTGTGTCCCCCTGGGATGCTTCAGTTTTGTTTGTGAAAAAGGAATATGGGAGTCTGCGGCTTTGTGTGGATTATTGTCACCTGAATCAGGCCATGATAAAGAACATGTATCCTTTTCCGAGTATCGATGACCAGTTCGACCAGCTGAGATGTGCGAAGTGGTTTTCCAAGATTGATCATTAATCCAGCTACCACTAGTTCTGTGTTCGTGAGTGTGACATCCCGAAGATGGATTTTCATTGTTGTTATGGGAATTATGATTTTCTACTGATACCCTTGGGTTGGAAAAATACCCCCACCGTTTTCATGGCATTGATGTACCAGATCTTTCATCCGTACTTGGACTGGTTTGTGGTTGTCTTTATTGACGACATGTTCATCTTCTATGAAATGAAGGAGGAGAAAACGGAGCATTTGAGGATGGTCCTAGACTTACACTGGGAGCTCCAACAATATGGGAAGCTCTCGAACTGTCAGTACTGGATTCATGATGTTCACATTCTGGGGAATGTCATTACGGAGTAGGTATCATCCTTAGATCCTGCAAAGGTAGAGGCAATTCATTCTTGGTAGCCACCCGAGAATGCGTCAGAGTTCCAGACCTTCCTTGCTTTAGCAGGGTACTACAGGAGGATTTTGGAAGATTTCTCCTAGATTGCTGCCCCTTTGACCGCATTGATGTGGAAGGGATGATCATTCACTTGGACTAATCAGTGCCATAAGGCCTTCGAGGAGTTGAGACCGAGGCTGACTAGTGCTCCAGTGTTGAGGCAGCCAGAGGAGGGCGTTGAGTTCATAGTGTACTGCGACACTTCAAGAGTTGGGCTCATGTGCATGATGATGTAGTAGCGGGCAGTGATTACATATGGGTCAAGGAAGTTGAGGCCCCAAAAATAGAATTATGTGACTCACGATTTGGAGCTGGCAACGATGTTCCTGACCTTGAGGATATGGAGACACGACCTTATGGGTGACCATTTTGTGGTCTACTCAGACCACAAGAACCTCATGTACATCTTCACTCAGAGGGATTTCAATCTGAGGAAGAGGTGCTGGCTGGAGTTTTTGTAGGACTATGATTTTGAGATAGTCTACACACTAGGGAAGAGCAATGTAGTAGCATATTCCCTCAGTAGGAAGTCATAGGGTCGTCTTGTGCGGGAAGCATTAGAGTAGTTGGATTCCCTACGGCTGACCATGGTGGAGCAGGAGGGTAGGCTTCCCTGCCGTTGAGGGTGTTGAATCCTTTTCTCCTTGAGCGTGTGAGAGATTCAAAGCTGGGGGATGTAGACAGTGAGGTACTACGTGTTCAGATTTCCACGAGAAACACAACTGGTGGGTATTCTAAGTAGGGAATCAAGAGATACTATTTTAGGGGGGAGCTATAGTACCATAGGAGATGACGGAGGAGGTGATGCAGGAGTTCCACACTTCTCCCTTGGATGTACATCCCAGTGTAGGGAATATGTACAGAGACCATCAACGATAGTTTTGGTGCTCTGGAATGAGGCGGAGTGTAGCTGAGTTCGTTTCTCGGTGTCTTACATGTTAGCAGGTAAAGGAAAAGCATCAGGTTCCATCAGGGTTGTTGCAGCCCCTTGATATCCCGGAGTGGAAGTGGCATGGCATATCTATGGACTTCGTCACAGGGATTCCACGCACAACAAAGGGCCATGATTCCATTTGGGTGATAGTGGACTGACTCACGATGTCTGCGCACTTACTTACCTTCAAGGAACAGAGCTTAGTGGAGATTCTAGGGTAGTTGTACATTCGGGATATCGTCTACCTTCATGGAGAACCCTCGACCGTCGTCTCTGACTGCAAATCAAGGTTTACGTCGAGTTTTTGGCATGGCCTAAAGGAGACATTCAGGACTAAGCTGCGGATGAGTATAGCTTTTTACCCCCAGACGTACGTGCAGTCCAGGCACACTATCTATGTGTTCGAGGATATTCTTAGGGTGTGCGTGTTAGACATTGGCCTAAGCGGGGAGGATCACCTTCCCATGGTGGAGTTTGTGTATAACAACGGGTACCACTCAACTATCGGCATAACACCTTTTGAGGCCCTCTACATAAGACCCTGCATGTCACTGTTCTGCTAGACGGAGGTCGGGGAGACCTCCCTCATGGGCCCAGAGTTGGTGCGGGTGACGATGATGTCATTCATGAGTGGATGAGGACGGCTCAGAGCAGACAAATGTCTTATGCAGATTGGAATCACATGCCATTGGAGTTCAAGCAGGGGGACCATGTCTTTATGAGATTCTCCCCGAGGCATGGAACATGGAGGTTCATCCGGGGAGGCAAACTATCCCCGGGGATCATTGGGCCCTTTGAGATCGTGTGCAGGATTGGTGATGTTGAATAAAGTCTTGCTTTTGTCCCACAACTGGAGAGGGTTCATGACATCTTCATCATGTCGTAGTTGAGGAAATATATGCACGACCCCACACACGTTATCAACTAGGGAGAGCTGGACATCGAGGAATGAGCTGGACATCGAGGAATGAGCCACCATCGAGGAGCACCCAGTGGCCATTGAGGACCGGCAGGAGCGGACACTACGTGAATGGACCATCCCTTTCGTTTGTGTGCTCTGGAAGCACGGGAGGGTGCAGGAGAGCACCTAAGGATAGAAGATCAGATGTGGGCTCAGTATCCCAAGTTTTTTTATAGTTTTTTTTCGGGGATGAAACACTTGAATGAGGGAATGCTGTAAGAGCCCTGGTTTTGATCCTTTAAGACTTTGAAAATTTCCGGATGTTATTCCAGATCAGGGCGTTCAGATGATGTGTGATTCCATGCCCCGTTGTGGCCTGAATTTTGTTTTAAGTGCGTTCACACTAGACCAACCAAATAAAGATAATAACTCCTAAATGGTTTCTCGGAGGGGGAAATAGATGGCACCGTTGAGTCAAAATAATTCCATTTACCCTAGGAGGGGGGTAACTTTTGTCGGCGTGGCCATTCTGTGGAAAACACCTCCATGGGCGTTTTTGTAATTTAGCGGCCTCAACTGTGAACTTTATAAACTCTGAACGGAGGCTCGTATTAAAATTCTGAGATCGTCGTTGCACTCAACAAATAGATTTTACCCTAGGGGTTACTTAACCTTGATACTGTAAAGAGTTCGGGTATGGGCCTACTTGTGGGTGGTTAAAAAAATTAATTTAATTTATTCTACTTAAACACATCCACCCCACCCTTCTCCCCCCATTTCATTTTCTCCATAGAGGATGCTCTCTCATCAAAGGGAGAAACCTCCCTTCAATCTCCTCTCCTCCATCATTCCATGGGGGCACGGCGGTCCGACAGATCACTTGTGAAGCGACGGGCTTCGCCCAACGTTGTAAGAGTTTTCATTTTCGTTATTCATTTCCACATATTCCTTGAATTAAATTCATTGCATAGGAATTATATCCAATCATAAATCAAAGACCATATATGCATAGTGCTCGATCCGAGATTTCTGGTGCTCTATTCAAATCGGATTTTCGAGTCCTAGGGTGTCTGGGGTGCCCCTGGGAAGTCATCCGGCCAATTTCCCACTTTTCCGGTGGTTCCAATGGTTTTCAGCAGGCATCAGTCTATCTAGGATGGTGGCTGGCATGGCGGTGTAGTTCCCAGACAGTGGCGTGGAAGACCCAGGTGGTGGCGGTTGTCCGAGGCAGCGGTGGCAGGCAGAGGTCGCTGATGCGGGGTGCGACGGGGGGTCGCGGTGTGTGAGACAACGACCGCCCATGAGGGACGATCGGTGCGAGTGGACCACGGGTCAGCGGATGGGAAAAGTGGAAGGGCTGCGGGCTGGTCCAGCCCAAAGAGGTTAGCCCCTATCATCGGACACCCGTAACTTTCACTACAGGTGTCTATTTTGCAAACCGTTTGTTGGGTACCGGGACTGCCTAGGGGAAGCTGGTGGGCCGAGAATTTAAATTTTTTTACTTCACCAGAGTGACATAACCCTGTTAACTATGGTGATCTTGTCCTGGCATGGTCCGAGGATCTCGCAAGGTTTATAAAGAGCATGAAAAATTAAACTAAACATTTTCCTTGTTCAGAATTGATATGTGCAAGTCTACCAAAGGATGCCGGTGATCGTTGCTCAAAGACTCCGATGTCGAAGCCCTATAAATCTTCCACACACACATCGCGAATCTTCTCGCGCGCCGTTCTTCAAGAACCAGGTTCTAGCGTGGATCTTCGACGCTCACTTCAGCGCGATGATGACCACCTAAAAGGTAGGAGTTTCAAACCGAGATGGATGATCTTGAAGATCCTTCTTTTGTCAAGAGAATATCTCTCTAGATTCCAGGAGGAGAGAGAAGTTCTCAATATTGACACCTGAATATTAATTATGGGAGATCCTCTCTCTCACTTATATTGGGAGTGTTTAAAACACACAGTGTAGGTTCTCGCCCCCCATGTAATAAACGCCCGCTATATAAGTGATATAAGTAATTATTTATGACAAATCAAAATATTCCATAAATAATATTTACAATTTATCACATACTTGTAATATATAAATATATTATGTGATAAATTTGAGTCAATAACTCGACTCATTCCTCCTGCTAATGTTAAACGAACCTAGGATATTTAAATCCATCCGAATAATATTAATACATTTATTTACTATATAACTTGTAAATACATGTTATAAATAAATTCAACGAATTATTATAAACTAGAATAATAAATGAATTTATCTATTCTTTGGTGATCCGTAGAACTTGGATAGTGCTCAGACCCTTTGGCGGGGCCCACAAAGTTCTAAATTCCTATTCCCAGAATAGGGAAGATTCTTAAGGCGCTATTATGTGTGACCCTCTAGGACCTTTTCTCAATAGCAGTGAATAATACCACTGGCCAAGAGCAGAGTCTAGCAACCCCTCAAGGCCCCTATAGAGATAAGGCAAAGTCAAAGCAATGACTACCTTGCTAGGAACACGGTCAGTGTAATCTAATCTCTTCATCATCGATATCTCAATAAAGCAGAATGCATACTAGTGTCATCATTATTTATTTGTTTTATTTTGTTTGATGATTTGTCTGGATGGTCTTACCTTAGACTACCATGGCCATGGATTTATAGAAGGTGCATCCATCCTAATCAACCAGGCCTGAGATATCTCTTTCTGAACATGGAAGCAACAAATACATTCTCCATCATTCCATCAATATCATGACATTAATGATGTACCCAATAAAAACTACCTCTCCATGACATTGTCTCCATGGTTTTCACCTTATATCAAATGCATGTAATTAAAGGACATTCATTAATAATGATCTCAAATCAGGATACCATTACACATGTCTGTAGATAGGAACGACCAACGACACCAGAAACATTTGTTGTTCCTATTAATCGGGTCTATCCTCATGATCTCAATAGCTAGAGATCATTAAGTGAGTACTTCATGAGAAGAAGTATCAATGATTATGAGCCCCCAAAACCTAATGGTCACACATCATCTGTGTCCTTTCAGAATGATGTAACTGTACCATAGGACGTTACTTTAAGATTACTGCCATGGCATCTCAGGTTTCTCATTATAGCCTAGGACCTGCTATAACTGTTTGATGCGACATGTCATCTTAGGACATTGCCATAAACAAAGTGGATGTAAGAAGTATCTACACTATCATTGGAAGATAAACACATGAATAAAAAAACTAAATACATGTAACAGTAATCAATGTACAATAAAATGTGGGTTTAGGGGACCCACTTTCAACACTCCAACTAGCACTAGAGCCAACTACTAACAGGTTTCAATCCGCTATCTCTCACATGTGAATCATGCTTCGACTGAAAAATATCTCCAGTCAGTGGTCTTCCATGTTGTCTTCTGTGGCTACTGTACAAAATATCACTTCACCTCTTTGAGTAAAATCCCTCAAGAGATGTATCTTCCATAAAATATTCTTTGTCCTCTGGTGAGACCTGGGATCCTTGGCAAGTACCATTGCAGCAGTATTATAACAATATACTGGAACATGGTCTGCACTTCTAGGTACAACACCAATGTCTGAGATAAAGTTACGTATCCAGACTGCATCCTTTGCTGCATTGGAAGCTCCAATATATTTGGACTCTGATGTAGCATCAGCAACCACAGCTTTCTTTGAGCTTCTCCAGCTCACTGCACCACCATTATGGAAAAAGATGTATCCTGACTATGATTTCATATAATCATGATCTATCTGGAAACTAGCATCAATGTATCCCCTCACAACTAGTTCCTCATCTCCTCCATACACCAGGAACAAATTCTTAGTACGCCTTAAGTACTTTAGGATAGTTTTAACAGCTGTCCAGTGCAGATCTCTTGGATTTTCTTGATATCTACCCACCATGATTAAAGAAAATGAATCATAAAACCTAGTACATATCATGACATAAATGATATAACCCATTGCCAAAGCATAAGGGACTCTACTCATTCTATCAATCTCCTCTTGTGTTTGTGGACACATTTTCTTGGAGAGATTTACACCATGTAACATAGGTAACAATCCTCTCTTGGATTGATCCATATTGTACCTATTGAGTACCTTGCCAATATATGTACTTCGACATAGGCCAAGCATCCTTTGAGATCTATCTCGATAGATCTTGATCCCTAGAATGTAGGATTCTTCACCTAAGTGTTTCAGGGAGAAGCATTCATTTAACCACTTCTTAACTAGCTGTAAGACGTGCACCTCGTTTCCCATGATTAATACGTTGTCAACATATAAAATGAAGAAAACGATAACATTCCCATCAACCTTTTTATAGACACAAGGCTTGCTTTCATTTTTGACAAAACCAAAATCTCTTATGGTTTTGGTATATGGACTCTATCTCAAAATTCATGGTGTCTTTCCATTTAGTAGCTTGTTTTCCTTCTACTTCTTCCTTGTAGGTTAGAGGTTCATCATCCTCAAGGATTATCGTGTCACCTGATTCAGTGACAAGAAAACCATAACGCTCTAGTTCTTTAACCTCTCACGTATACCTACCCAGTATCTGTGTCTCTGGAACAATTTATTCTTCCACTTGATCTTGTGGAGATTGTTTCTCTACCAACTCTTGTGCATCTGGAGCATTTACATCATCTAAGTCAATCTTGCTCCCACAATTTCCAGTAGAAATTTGATCCCTTTCTTGAAATGTGAATTATCTTTCCATAAGGACTTTTCTATCTAAAGGGTTATATAGGTAGTATCCTCTAGTTTCCTTAGGATAACCTATGAAGATGCAGTTAATACTTCTAGATTCTAATTTTTCACTTGGTAAAGTCTTGAAAAATTACTCACACCCCCACACTTGCATGTGTGTTAGATTGGGTTTCTTTCCATTCCATAACTGATATGGAATCCCATCTGCCGCTTTAGATGGTACTCGGTTAAGGGTATATGCTGCTGTCTGCAAGGCGTATCCCCAAAAGGATAACGGAAGAGTTGTATGACTCATCATTGATCTTACCATGTCAAGAATGGTCCTATTCCTCCTTTCACTGACACCATTCCATTGTGTTGTATAAGGAGGAGTGTGTTGGGATACTATACGAAAATCCTTCAAGTGATCAATGAAATCTTGTTTATGATATTATTTTCCACAGTCTGAGCAATGTGCTTTTATCTTCTTACCAAGTTGGTTTTCCACTTCATTTTGGTATTCATTAACGAAACGAAAGGAATTTTACTTATACATAATTAAGTAGATATAGTAATACATACTATAATCATCAGTAAAAGTAACGAAGTATAGAAAACCACACCTTTCCTATACTGTAAATGAACCACACACATCGGTATGTATTAATTCCAGCACTGCATTGGCTTTTTCTCCCATTCCTATGAAAGGTGATTTCGTCATCTTTCCTTATAAAAAATCTTGACATACATCGAAGGGTTCAAACTGTACCGAGTCTAGATACCATTCTTGATGTAATCTTCGTAATCGCTTCTCATTTACATGACCAAGCATGAAGTTCCATAGGCGGGTATTATTTGGGTCACGTTGGTTGTTTTTTTCAATGATTTCCATTACTGAGTTTTCTAGTTCGAGCATATATAAACCATTGTTAAGATGTTTTATACCATAACATATGTTATCCCTATAAAAGAGAAAATTTTTATTCCCAAACATGAAATAAAAACCCATAGTGTCTAAACTCGACATGGATATAATGTTCTTGGTAACAGATGGTACATATTAGAAATTGTTTAAAACAAGAACGAAACCAGTTGGTAAAGTCATGTGATAGTCTCCCACTGCCTAGGACGCTAGACTTTCACCATTTGTATCTCAAAGATCCACTTGACATTTTGCAATCTTCTTGAACATACATGGTTCCTATATTTTAATACAAATGTGTTAAAAACATTCTGTATCCAATACCCAACTTATAGATAATGATAGATTGCATTCAATGAAAAAAATACCTGATGTAGAAGCATCATCATGCTTCTTCATCCTAGCTCTTCAATTCTTCTTCTAGTGGCCCTTCTTGCCACATCCAAAGCAGACAACTTCCTGCTCATTACTTTTCCTCTGAATCATTAGATTCCTTGCAGGATGTTGTATTGGTGTCTTTGGATTTGACTTGGCCTTAGAACACTTTTCCTTGACCTTGTTTTTATTGTTCACCATAAGGAATGTTGAATTGGTGTTTTTCTTGTCTTATCAGCTTGACGAACTAAATCAAAAAGATCCGAGAGTGACTTTTTCATATCATTCATATTATAATTGACAATAAAAGTCAAAAATCTTGATGGTAAAGATGCATGAATGAGATCCACTGCTAGTTCTTGGTTCAGTTTGAACCTAAGGTCTTCAAGCCTCTCAATATACCCAATCATCTTGAGTACGTGAGAACTGGCTTGGTGCCCTTCGACTAGCCTACACTTATAAAGCGCACTTGAGAACTCATACCATTCTTTCCTAGCCCTCTTCTCATATAGTTCTTGGAGATGTGAAATCATCTTGTATGCGTCCTCTTCCTCATGCATTTTTTGCAATTGGCAGGACATGGATGAAAACATGATGCATTGTAGATCAAGCACATCATCTACAGGCTTTCTCCATTTATCTTTTTTCGTCTTGATTTCTCCCTGAGGTGGCTCAGCAAGAATTGGGGATTCCAGCAGATATATCTTCTTTTCTTAGCGTAGTACTATGTGCAAGTGCTTGAAACACTCTTGGAAGTTATTTCAAGTTAGGATATTTTCTTTATCCAAGATCGATCATAATGATAAAATACTTGTGGTTTTGGTGATTTCCATTGTTAAACTACATCAGCTAAACATTTATCAGTTTGTACTTTGCCTTGATTACTTTTTGACATTTTATTATAATACCATTTAATGTCTCCCAATATTTTAACGAACCTTAATAGCCCTCACTGTTAGATTCTAAATACTCTATCGCTTGAGAATTCAAGTATAAAGGATCCTCGAAACCTCCCTCGTAGTCTACAAGTTAGGGCTACATCACTACTTGGAGGGTTTCAAGGATGGATCTATGCTGGCCAACCACTTGTTCTTGTGTTTCCCTATGTTGTTGAGTAAAGTCTTAGATTTTGGAATCTGAACTTGATTCCCTCAACCTCTTGCCTCTAAAGTGACTGCATGTAAGCTAAGGCGAATCCTTGAAAACTCACTTTAGTTATATTGACCCATTTATCTCAAGGGAATGCCCCAGTATTAAGTGTCACTCTCAACTGTGGCTGATGAGCACCCAAACCGTCGGTTTTGTTTAGATGTGAGAAATGGATGGAATTTAGACATAATATATCTTGGAGGGATTTTTAATATTAATTGATGAATACAATCCTTATCTATTAATTATGTTCAAAATGGGTTGTCGCGCTCATAAATGAACATTAAAAAGAATATTATTCGTCACAACTTTATGCATTTTATCTTGTTTACTATCCAATGTGATCATGAAATAATCATGCAGACGCATAAAATAATAAACTTTTCTTAAATTAAATCATGCATTTTGACTGGTCTTGATCATTCTCTAATGATCGATCTATAACTGATCAATCATCTCTTAGAGGCATCCATACCCGAGTCAATACATGACTCGTGTCGCTGCTAGCCCTAGTGCAAAGCGCCCAACTCCTGTATGGAATACCACCTCAACATGGAGGGGTCTTCCACTCATATTTTCACCATAAAATACAAATATACTCGCACGAATGTGAGGGGGTCTAGGGTAAAAAATACAACTAGTGCCTTGGATGTGCATGCCCTTATACATATTTTAATTAAAAGATGATTTGCAGACAGTCATTTATCTGATTAAATATTACAATCATCGCACGCATTGAATAAATAATTAAATAAATAAATAAATTCCAGACATACACAGGTCGGTCACTTGCTCAAGACTAGTCGTGGTAAATGTTCAATAAAATAAAATTGTAATAAATTTAAATAATGTGAGGGTGTTCTAATACATTAAATGAATTTTATTAAATTCAAATATTTTATTTCATCAGTTCCATTTGTTTAATTTAATTTTAATTCAGAAAATTAAATTAAACCAATAATTTAATTCTAAACATAAATTTATTTATTATTTCGGATTTAAATAATTTAATCCCTTAAATTAATTCCAATTAATTTAATTAAAAAAATTAAATTAATTAAAATTAATTTAATGAAGGGTTACCTCTAGCGAGAGCGGAGTCCGAAACGATTGTGTACCACTACGGGGTGTCGTCCTGGAACGGGTATCACGGTGTGACCGCGGTGTGGCTGCGGCGTGACTGCTGCATCCAATGACTCCATCGACAACTTCATCTCCCAACGTGGTCTGAGGGGAGCGAAAGGATGCCGAGAAAGAGGCCGGCTAGCCACATGGCCGGCAACCCGCTACTCCGGCAAGCCAGGGAGGCGGCTGTCATGTCCAGTGTGGGCTCGGGGCAGCTAGACAGAACTAGTCTGGTGCGAGGGTATGCTGGCGTGAGGCAGGGTCCACAGCGACACAACAGAGGAAGCTGACGCGGGTCGAGGCGGCTTGCCGGAGGGGGCTCGTCACAGAGGAGGTCTAGCAGAGGGAGAGGGAGGTCGTCCGGCGATGGGGGTTCCAGTGCGAGAGGAGGAGGCCAACGCGGGGGCTGGGAGCAGCCAGGTGGGGCGGTCCGACAAAGGGGAGCCTGGCATGGCCGGCGGCGGTCGGTTGGAGGCGGCTCATCATGGAGGAGGTCCGGCGAAGGGGGTGTCAAACCTAGGTGCCTAGGGTTCTTTTCACCCCCTGTGCGGGCCGCGTGAGAGAACACCCGTAAGGGGTCTTCCTCCTTTTTTTTAATTTGTTCTTTAGACAAATAAGTCTTGCCCCTTTTTTAAACAAAGGGGGAAGACCCCATTTTGGGGTATTTTATTCCCCCTTTTTTTATTTAAAATTAAAACGTCACTTGACTTGACCCAAGTTTTTAAAATAATATTTTATAATAAAATATTATATTATATTTTACAACAATAAAATATAACATTTAATTTTTACCTCAATAAAATTAAGATTAACATAAAATGAACAAAAACTTGTGACGTCGATTCATTTAAAAAATTTAAATGATCACAACCTGATCATTCGAAAAAGAAACGACGTGCGGTCTAATCCAAATGAACAGTTTTAACACCCCATAATTAAATTTAATGCATTTTAATCTTCTTGACTCCGAAAAACATTGTGATCCCTCTGATACCACAGTTGGGTTCTGGGACTACGCAATGGAAGTCGGTGGGCCGGGAATTTAAAATTTTCTACTTCACCGGAGTGACATAACCCTTTCAACTCTGGTGATCTTGTCCCGGATTTTCCGAGGATCTCCCAAGGTTTATAAAGATCCAGAAAAATTAAGCTGAAAATTTACCTTGTTCAAAATTGACGTGTGCACATCTTCCGCAGGACGCCGGTGATCATTGCTCAATGACTATGACGTCGATGCCCTCTCGATTGTCCACACATTCCTCGTGAATCTTCTCACATGCTGTTCGTAAAGATCTGGGTGCTAGTGCGGATCTTCGAAGCTAACTTCAGCGCAATGATGATCACCGCAAAGGGAGGAGCTTCAATCCGAGATGGATGATCTTGAAGATCCTTCTTTGATTGAGAGACTATTTCTCCAAATTCCATGAGGAGAGAGATGCTATCAATATTGACACATGAATATTAATGATGGCATAACCCCTCTCTCACTTATATAGGGATTGTTTAAAACACGCGGTGTAGGTTCTCGACCCCCATGTAATAGACGCCCACTATATATGTGATATAAATAATTATTTATGACAAATAAAAATATTCCATAAATAATATTTAAAATTTATCAATTACTTATAATATATAAATATATTACTTGATAAATTTGAGTCTTTGACTTGAATCATTCCTCCTTCTAATATTAATCAAACCTAGGATATATAAATCCATTCGAGTAATATTAATACTTGTATTTACTATATAACTTGTAAATACATGTTATAAATAAATTCAACGAATTATTATAAACTCAAATAATTAATGAATTTATTTATTCTTTGGTGATCAATAAAACTTGGATAGTGCTCATACCCTTTGTAGGGGCCCACCATGTTCTAAATTCATATTCCCAGAATAGGGCAGATTCTGAAGGCGCTACTGGGTGTGACCCTCTAGGCCCTTATCTCAATAGCAGTGAATAATAACACCGACCTAGAGTGGGGTCTAGCAACCCATTGAGGCCCCTATAGAGATAAGGGAATGTCATTGAAATGACTACCTTCCTATGAACACGGTCCGTGTAATCGAATCTCTTTGTCATCGATATCTCAATAAAGCAGAATGCATACAAGTGTCCTCATTCTTTATTTGCTTTATTTTTTTGATGATTTGTCTGAACGATCTTACCTTCGACTACCATGGCCATGGATTTATTGAAGGTGCAACCATCCTAATCAACCAGTCCTGAGATATCTTTTCCTGAACTTGGAAGTGACAAATCCTCTCTTGATCTATCAATCGATGACATGCCATTAATGATGTATCAGATACAAACCACCTCACATCGAATTTTTCACCACGGTTTTCACCTTATATAAAATGTTTATAATTAAATGACATTCATTAAAAATTATCTCAGGTCAGGAGACCATTACACATGTCCATAGATAAGAATGACCAATGACTCAAGAAACATGTTGTTTTCCTATTAAGCGGGTATGTCCTCGTGATCTCAATAGCTAGAGATCATCATGTGCGATCTTCATGAGAGGAAGTCTCAATGCTTATCATCCCCCAGTAACTGATGGTCACACATCATCTGTGTCCTTTTAGAATGATGTAACTGGACCATAGGACGTTACTTGAAGATTACTGTCATGGCATCTCAGGGTTCTCATTAAAGCCTGGGACTTGCTATAACAATTTGATGCGACAGGTAATCTATGGACATTTCCATAAACAATGTGGATGCAGAAATATCTACACTATCATGGCAAGATAAACACATGTATAAAATCAAACTGAATACATGTAACAGTAATCAAAGTACAATACAAGTTGGGTACATGGAACCCACTTTCAACACCATCAACGAAAGCGCTATCCTCAGCTCGAGACAGAGTTTTTGAGATGGTCTTGGGGATTTTTAATTCCCGAGACGGGGCTCTGTGGCGTGACACGCCCATTATGTATTGTTTAGTGCCTCGCCAGGATCATTGTTTCGGATGACACAAACACATTCGAAAATATTTTTAGGCACCGTCAGCGGCATTGTAACCCTAGAGTCAAGACGATGTAGACTAGGGATGTTTCAGGTGTTCAAGCCGGAGTTGAGGTGTGGGCCCCGCTAGCTATCTTTTAAGCTGTGAGCAGTGTTTTGTGACTTTTTCATCATATTTTTGTTCGGGACGAATGAGTAATTGTTTGGGCGTGTTTTTCTGAGAGCATCGTGAAGGCATAGTTCGCCAAACCTCTTTTTGGACCGAGGTGTGGGCCCCACAAGACACCGTATGGGCATAAAGCGGTGTTGAATGAATTTTTCGTCGGGAGTCCGTTTTCAGAGAGTATGTAGTCTATCTTGCATGTTTCTCCATGATGACTACAATGGGGTAATCTATTTGGTCATGCAGATCTTCTTTCGAAATATCATTAAAAGTGGAAACATGAAAGGGCATTGGTCGGAGGTTCCTTTGATGCACTCTGACCTAATGCATATTAGCGATGTTAGTGACACCCAGAGAAGGTTCGGGTAGGGCGGAGTTTTCTGACCATTTTAGGGTTTACCCTCTATTGAGGATGGGAAGTGTTTTATCCATAGGTGTATCAGGGTTTACCCTCTAGCGAGGCTCGGTAGTGGGTTACCCATTTACATTAGGGATTACCCTCCAGTGGGGATGCGTAGTGGGTTACCCGACGAACTTTTGGGGTTTACCCTCCAGTTGGGCTGGGCTACGGGTCACCGGATAACCTTTTGGTTTTTACCCTTCAGTTGGGATGTGCAGTTGGTAACCCGATGACTTTTTTCAGACTCAGCCCTTCCGATGAAGCTAGTCAGTGGCTCTTCTTCGTGATTACCAGAGCGGGACTGTTGGTGGTATGGTTTATCAATGAGGCATCATTGACATGCGGGACAGCTGGGCATCAGTGATGGCTACCCTTAGAACTGTTGGCAACTTATCATGGGATGTGCATGGAGATGGATATCCACTTACGCACTCATTCCAGTTTCTTGTTGAGAATATATATATACACCCTACATTAGTTCCCACTCCATGGGTTCAGTTACACTCCATCTAGGAGGAGCGAAGACATGCGGGGTATACCACTTTCGTTCCGTGTCTAGCTCCCCTTGGTCATACAAGCCTACTTCCTGTCTCTTGTTGGGTTGATCTACACTCTATTTACTGTACTCGTTCACTGTTCTATGTTCTTTCTACTGCTCACCATTTTAGTACCTCCTTTGTTTCTCCCTCAAGCTTTTTCGGTATCTTAATGAGTATCTTTATACTCACCCCTTCTTAGGAATTTCCCGCACTTGGTGTTCCCATGCAGAAGACGGACAGGTCAATCAAGACGATGGAGGAGCGTAGAGGACACAAGAGCTTGGGTTGCGTTCAGTGGTCGTAGTAGGAATTTTAGGTGTGAGACTCATCAGCTATTTACTTTTGTTTAACTATTTCCAGTTTGTGAGATGTTTTGGGGTGGGCACGTGTTTTTCCCTTTTTCTATTCGGTATCTTGTATGTAATTTTCTGCACTTTACTTTTCTCTATTTGGAAGTTGATGCATGACTGTGGTTGGGTTATAGTTATTTCTCCTTCGGTTTTCTTTTGACTATACATTTCTTCATCGAGTGGGTTGTGTGTGTGTGTGTAGGTATTAAGGAAAAGGCCTCCCCAAGATTGTTACTCCTTCGGCACTTTTCGCTAGCCCCCAGCCTATGGAGGCGGTCTTGGGGTAGTTGCGGCTCGTGACCTATAGGTTCGGGTCATGACATACTCCTTGACAATCTCTTTATGGCATTTGTTTCTGGAATTTTGGTGAGTCCAAAAGGAGTTGGAAGTCGGTAGAGGGCTTGGAATGTGTATTTGGTAGAAATTACGAAATGATTAATTCTTTATTAGTGGGAGAGGAAGAGGGGTTGAGGGGTGGTTTACATAGCCGGGGAAATGGTTTTCTTAACATTTTAATTATTAGTTTATTATTATTCAATAAGATACGAAATTATGATGATTCCATGAACTAAAATAGTAATCAGTGCATTTTAGTTCGAACCCAGTTTTCTTACCTCATCAGGATATCATCTATGACTCAATAAATCATATTTTTATAATTTATAATAATTTATAGTATTTTTCAATTTAGTAAAAATTCAAGTATTTCAAAAAAATCCCAAAAAATTTCTTGAACCATTATTTTACATGTAGAATTTAAAAATTAACTACATTATTAGAAAATTATTTTAATTGTATATGATTTTTTTTAAAATCATCATTTAATAAATAAAATACCAACACTTAAAGTATCTATCTTCCTTTTTAAGGTTCCTAAATTTTAATTACAATTTCATGGGTAAGGTTACCATTCATAGGGATCATATTACTATTCATATGGGTATGTTACTATTTTGAAAGGTAATTTATTACTTATGAGGTTAAGTTAATATTCATATGGGCAAGTTGTTATTCAGAAGGGTATGTTAATATTCAATGAACATTAATCTCATTCTCTTGGACTCCAAATATCAGCCTGATCGCAATGGTTTATGTCTATTTTATGAAATTCAAATCCTATAAGTGAAAAATATAGGCTTAATGGAAAGTTTATGACTATATCATATAAATAATTACGTTTTTTTCATAGAGACTTGTTGATTCATTCAATATAGGATATTTAATGAATTTAATGTATTTAAGAGAAGCATACCTTTTAAATTTTTGGGGTGTTATATTCTTCCCACATTTGGAAATTTCAACCTCATGATTTTTCATGTATAAATCCATATAAAAATATGTGGGTGGTTATTCATCATTACAACCTCATATTCTCATGTTGCGTCCTCAATTTTATGGTTTCTCCAAAGAGCCTTTACTAGATGATTCGTCTGATTTCTCAATACCTGATCTCCAGTGTAAAGAATCTTGATAGTCCCTTCAATGTGATAAAAATATGGATCAAGATTTATTTCTTCATAGTTGAGTACATGTGTTTTTTTGGGAAAGTATTTTACTAACAATTTCCCAAGGAACACATTATGATCTTTGGAGAGACATTTTTTCATTCCTAAACAGTAATCTACCAGACCAATTATTTCTATAATTTCGAACGGTCTGATGTACCTGGGGATCATTTTCCCTTTCTTCCCGAACCATAAGACTCCCATCCATGGAGAGAATTTTTGAAATTCATGATGTACTACATTAAATTACAAATCTTTTCTTTGGTTGACATCATAACTCTTTTCATACTTTGGTCTACATTAATATGGGACTGAATTTTCATTACCTTTGTAGTTGTCTCTTTGATATGTTATGGGCCTATATGTTTTCCTCTCGCTAAATTCATCACAACAAGGTAGAGTTCGATAACTATTTCCATATAATGCTTCATATTGACCCATTTTAATTATATAATGGAAACTATTATTGTAGTAAAACTCCATCAAAGGCATGTATTTATCCAACATACCTTGAAAGTAAAGAGGGCTTGATCTTAACCTGTATTCCAGTATTTGAATACTACTTTCAGTCTATCCATATGATTGGGGGGGGGGTGATAAGCGGTACTCATATGATGATAAATATCTGATGAATTTTTATTGGACACAATCAATAGAGGTTCACCATGAATACTTACAACTTCATTAATATACAGTCTTGCATTGTGACAAAGTTGTAAATCCTCTATTATATAATGGAAATGTGATGATTTTTTATGATGATCAACAATTACCCATATTGCATCATTCCTTATAAGTGACCTTAATAGTATTGTGAGAATTACCATTGTAATGGCATCCTACTATATAGAAATATGTAGAGGTTACATGACCCCTAAAGGATGTTGTCTCTCATCCTTCACATGTTGAAAAACTAAACACATTGACACATGGTTAGAAATTTCCCTCTTCATGTTATCCCACCAAAAAATTTCATTCAGATATTTATACATCATTGTGCAGCCATTTCATATAGAAAAATTAGATCTGTGAGCATCATATAATATTTACCTTTTTAGGTGAGGTACATATGGAACATATAACATCTTCCAAAATTTCAGAACTCCATCCTCATTCATGAATCCTGTCAATCATATTTCCTTTATAGATTTAATTTTCATTTGTAGATTCTAATCATCAAATTGAGAGATTTTTATCTTCTCTAGTAAATATTGTTTAGCAATAATTTCAAAATGTAATAATGTTAACCCTTCCATAATAATTCTCATATCCATCTTTATTCGATCCCTAAATATAGGATCACTCTAAATCCTTATTTGGGTTATAATTCCATTATCTTTCCTTATTAATTAATATAACACATTATTTTCCTTTACTATGTGGTATTGTGTTGAAAAATCATAATCATTTTGTAACTTTAGACATCTCATTTGCCTCATGTTGGATTCATTTTGTGTAAAAATGTTTTTCAAACTCTTGTGATCCATAAATATCTGACATCTTTCACCAAATATATAATTCCTAAAAATATTCATAGAAAATATTATGGTTTCTATCTCAAGATCATGCTTTTGATAATTTTTTTTCATTATTCTTCAATATCCTTGATTCATTGTAAAAAACTTTACAATTTAGCATAAGGACGCTACCCAATACATTCTTTGATGAATCACTATATATCACAAATCCATCATTTTGATATGGAAGAATCAAAATTGGATCATTGAATAATTATCTTTTCAATTCAACAATTAATTCTGCACATTCTTTCATCCATACAAACAGAACCTCTTTTTGTGCGAGCTTGTTTAGTTGGTTATCCAAATGAGAGAAATTAGGAAAAAAATTATTATAGTAACATACTAATACAATAAAACTAAAAAATTTTGTTGTTTTCATTTGCATGGTCCATTAATGGATTGCCTTTGTCATCTCAAGATCAAATATGATTCCATCCTTAGTGATAATATGTCCATGAAAATAAATTGATTAAAGAAAAAAATCACACTTTTTAAACATCCCATATAATTAATTTTTTGTAGGATTTTTCAGAATAATCTCAAGTGTGTCTCATGTTCTTTTATCATTATAGTATACTAGGATATCATTGATAAATACCATATCAATGTCATAAATATATTCCTTGACAAATCTATTCATTATATCCCTGAAAATAGAGGGTGCATTAGTCAGTCCAGAAGGCATTACTGTAAACTCATAATGCCCATAAGTAGTTCAAAATGTCGTCTTTGGAATATCTTCATTCCTTACACATATTTGAAGATATCCATCTCGAATTTCAATCATCAAAAAATATTGGGATCTGTTATTTTAATCAAATAAATCATCATTGTGGGGAAGAAGATAATTTTTCTTTGGTGTAATATCATTGATCTCCCTATAATCAATGCACATTGTCATGGATCCATCATTTTTATTAACAAATAGAACATGGGATCTCTATAGGGAAACACTAGGGTGGATAAATATTGTATCACTCAATGACCCTAGTTTTTTAATTATTTATACTAATTCCAGAGTGGATATTATATAAGTGGTCTTTGATATAGGTCTTTAACTAGGAATTAAATCAATAGAGAACTCGACGTCCTACATTAGAGGATGTACATGTAAATCCTCTACAAAAAAAATCAATATACTCATTTAAAATAGGTACATCTTCAATTTTAATATTTATAGATAGTTTTTTCTCTTCCTCCAAAAAAAATCATTTAGAAGAGCTGCTAAAGGTGGATCTAGAATAGATCCAAATTGTGATGTTTCTTCTCTAAAGATAAGGGATTCTACACCATTCACAAAAATTGTAACTTCGTTCTTCATGAAATAGATTGTTTCATCCTAATAAGAAATAAAATTCAAAAAATGAATTATATCAAAGTGAATCATAGTTGTGATGATATGGTTATAAATTAAAGTGCATTTGTGTGTCACAAAGGGGATTTAATGACATATCATTGCAGGAACGATACATCCCTTTAGAGTTTTGATTGATGACTCATTTAATAAATCAAATTTTAAATATATAATTTTATTGGAAATCTATGAAGATATAAAAGAACGAGATGGTCCAAAATAAAATAATGCAATGGAAAAGTTTGAGTAAAAAATTAAAGTGCCTACAACAACATCATTAGTAACTTCACACTTTGCAGTTGTAATCACAAATGCTTAACAATTCTCTCAGGGTTTTTTCTGAGGAATGTTTCGTTTCTTCTTATAAAACTCATATGAATAGTGTCACATCTCTCTAAAAATATAGCATAGAACAAAATTTAATTTTTCATTCCCCTAAAATTAATTAAATCAATGACCCTTTTCTCTACACTCATAGTAGACTCTCATGCAATTCATGAATTTATTAGGATGATTCATTCCACAATTCTCGCAAAATGGGAATTGCTTCATTCCATTATTCATCTTTTGTCCATCACATTTTCCATGGTTATCAGAGTACCAATTCTTATCATGGTTTCCCTTGAAAAAATTTTATATTGTGAGTACCTTTTCTATTTTGGTGGAACACAATGAAATATTATCATATGATGAAAATTCATGAGAAGCCAGTGCCCTTCAAGGATTTGTCTTAAAACCATCAATGAAATGATCAATATTGTCTTTTAAATCATATTAGTAAAATATAGAATACATGGATAATATTTTAAAGTTAGACATATACTCCGAAAGACTCCCTTATTCCCATTTCTTTTGGCTAAATAATTTCCTTTTCATTTCAGTTTGTTTTTAATGAGAGAAATATTTGTCCAAAAATATTTCCTTATAATTTCTCCATATCATATCATCTATTTATTCCTTCTCTATGGTATTCCGGATCAAGGACCACCTTTTATCAGCATAAAAATTGAGGTAATATACATCAATTACTAAATTTTAATTTTCATTTCATTTTAATGATAGAAATATCCTTTCAAGGCACCAGATTTCTATCGGAGTTTTTACTCCTAGGTACATCTATTTCAGAACCACATCCACATGTAGTATCCAAACTCATATGTATTTTTCTATGAATACCCACATAGTATATACCTTAAAAAAATTCTAGTATATTACCCTATGATTTTCCTCAAATTTTATCAAAAGGTTAGGTCTTATAAACTATGTTGTCAAAATGTAGTTTCCATGGTTTCTTCTAAACTTCGTTCAATACCAACTATATAGCCCTTACCCCAGAAACCAGAAGTCAGTGAATTATTTATATTATTGGCAGGAATACAAGGAATATCATCTATAAGTACTGATTAGTTTATCATTTCTTGATTACAATATTACATACATGATACCTAGTGTACATTTAGAATGATAGTAAATAGAACATGATACATAATAAATTTAAATAAATGGCCTCCTTGAAAGAATATTCATGGTTTTATTCTTCATAACATGGGGAAAGTATTAATAAAAAATAAATGTTAAAATTCTAAGTAATGGTGTCATATAGAGTATCATTAATAGATTAAAATTGAATCATAATCAATTATACATAACTAATATTTCTTGATGAATAAATGAATATACTTTCCAACAATAACATGAGAATAAAATTGAATCCATAGAATTTTTTATAGTGAAACATTCATGGATAATAAAAAATGAATAATGAATAAAAAGGATACCTATTATTTGGATGTCATTTATTTTTCACATTAACCGTCATATCTTCAAGAAAATTTATTTTTATGGGTAGAAACTCGTCGGATTCTTGGAATCAAACATGAAGGGTTTTTTACCAACTGATTTGTTTAATGAGACATGTCGATGCATCGAGGAGATATAATTTCCCCCTCCTGTCACATACTTTACTAATCATTATTTATACAATGATATAATAAAATAAAAATATTCCATTGCAATATCCTTATTTATTAATGGATATATATTTATTAATATTTCCACAGTGAAAGCAACATTCCACATTAACACCATATGTAAAATTGTATACTGCTATGAAAATAATCATTTATATGTAAGTAGTATATGGATATATAAAGTAATTAAAATTAAAAATTAAAAAATATCTCAAAGGGTAAGTAGTTACACTACATAATCATTATTAGGTGCAAAATAACAAGAAAATCACAATAAAATGGAAACTGAAACAATGTCCCTTAAAACATTGAAAGCAATAGAGTTAATAAAAATAAAGTGAATAAATTAATACAATGAATATAAATATAGTCATTATATAGTTTATAAAATTTATTTAAACATACAACACGTACAAGAAATAATTTGCAAACAATGGAAATCTCATGGAAATAAAAGTGAGATGAGAAACCCCTTACCTTATGTCTGAATGTGCTCTTCAATTGATCTTAATGACATGAATAGTCAAATTAGGTTAATTAATTAGTAATTATATATCCTTATATACATTTAATATACTTATTATTTCTTCATTATGTTCATTTATAGACTTTTATATGGGTTAAGAGATTCAGTTTCATCATTTGGGAGCACACGTTTTTAAGGTTTTTATGATCATTTTGCTTTTATAAGACTATGGAAGTTCATCTAAAATGGAAAATGAAATCCAGAATTGATGTTATGAGTTATTAATTAACATCCTAATGGTTAAATGATCATATAATTACTTTGGTTATTTTGGTATAGGATGAATCATTATACAAAATTTTAATGATAAATGCTTGGATTATTTTGATTATTTTTTGATCAGCACGAACTCATTTTGTTTTGTAATTAAATACCATGCATAAAAAATGATTCAAGAACAATAAATCAGATATATTACACATATAATTATCTAGTTCAATTATAAAAATGGTTTCATGGACATAATTTTATATGGTAATAGAAATTGAAAACACGTCATCCTTGAATATTATAAATTAACACATCAAAGACAATGTTTTCATTTTTAGTGTAAATCGGAGGGGGAAAAGATAAATGATGATGAAATATTCCATTAGAATAATAAGATTAAAATTTATTTATGTTACATTAATTATCATATCATTTAAAATAGGGAAGATGAATAGAGATCAACAATGTCATGGAACTTGTAAAAGAAGTTGAAAGAGAAAGTAAGAGAGATACACCTCTTGAGTACTCCCCCTTGAGAATCTCTATAAGGCTGTTTTGGCCTTTTGGTGAGACAAGAAGGTCTTGGATGTGGGGAGATATCTTTGGAAGTCTATTTTGAATATATAAGGCAGGGCTCAAATCTTGAGTGGTGTGAGAGGAAGAGGGGGGGAGAGGTGGTTTATATAGTGGATGGAAGAGGGTTTTTATAATATTTTAATAATAAGTTTATTATTTTCCCTATGATAAGAAATAGTGACAATTCCATGACCAAAATAGTAATAAGTGTATTTTATTTATATCCATGTGTTCATACATCATTAGGATATCATCTATGACAAAATAAATCGTGTATTTAGCATTTATTATAATTTATCATATTTTACTATTCACCAAATATTCATGTATTTTAGAAAAATCCCTAAAATTCAACCTAAGCATTTAAAAATGTGTAGAATACAAAAAGGAACTCCTTTTTCCAAAAATTATTTTCAATATATGAGAAATTATATTTTTTATTAAAATCATCATTTAATCGAAAAATACCAATACAAAAAATATTCATCTATATTTTTAAGGTGACTAAATTTTAATTACACTTTCATGTGAAAGGTTTCCATTAATAAAGTTCATAGTAATATTCATAAGGGTAAGTTACTATTCCCAAGGGTAATTTAATATTCATATGGTTATGTTACTATTGAACAAAATTTATGTTGATTCCATCAGACTCCAAATATCACTCGGATATCAATTGTGTATATCCGTTTATCGAAATTCAAAACACAGATATGGACAATTTAAATTTAATAGTTAGGTTATGACTATATCCTATAAATAACCATGTTTTGTTTCATAGAAACTAAATGGTTCATGAAATTAGTATATCTAATTAATTGAATGTATTTAATAGAAACATGCCACAAAGTGTTTGGGGTGTTATTTATACTATCATAGATCTAGCCTCGTCGAGCCCCGATCTACCCTGTTGCAGCATATATGGTCAATTTTCCTTTGATTTGGGGGACTAACCATGATTAAGGCCTCCAAAAAAGTTTATTCAAGACCACAACGGCCCTATGGAGAAGAATTCCAAGAAGGGGGGATGATAAATGAACCAAGAACATATGAGTAATCATCCTCTACCATAGTTCATGTCATCCTCGATTCGTTCTCATTTGAGGAATAAACGAATTGGGTAACGAGGATCCCATTAATAATTCCCAATACTAACCATCCCTCAAAAACAATCAAACCATAGATAAAACTATTATTTGGTTTGTTCATATTCATTGTTTATTCAATGAACAATTAAAAAATAAAACAGATGAAACTCCCTAAATAGATTTAGACTGCTTGCTGATGAAGATCAATCATCGTGTCAGTGTCATTGGTGATATCCTTTCAATCTGAGGTGCATCACTGATCGTTGATCCATGTTTTGATCTCCGATCAATCATCTCCATCATGATAACTTCATTATCCTTGTATTTGGGTAATTCCATGGTTATGGTGATGACCATGTATTCCTGAAAAAAAATCAAATAAAAATATAACGAGATGCTTCATTGAAATTAAATATTTTTATTAAATATTTTAGTATCGTTATGTCCAAAAACTACCTTTCATAGCTGACCCACACCAATCTATGTTAGACCACCCATGATAATTTTTCTTCTCTGAACGCAAGGATGCACTTTGATTTCTGATCTGTGAAATCATTTAGAGTTATTGAACTTATTCAGGAATATTGTGTTAATGCATTATTTAATATTTTTTGAATTATTCAATCAATTGTTCCCAGAATCTTGAGACTCAAAATCACTTGTTGTCTCAGATCCTTGTCCTATAATAACTACATATATATACAAAGATATTAAATAGAAATTACGAGTTGTAAAAAATACACATTGATATCTTTGGTTCAATCATATGATTTTTTTCTAATTTTACAACAATGAACCTAAATAAGTGTTCGAGAATTCCATTATAATATGGTGATGTTTTCTACTAACACGACCAATGAATCTTTCTCCTTTGGTTTGAATTCTACAATCTTTTTTCCTTTCATATGTAAAACCCCCAAAGGAACGTATTTTTAAAGTAAAATATTATTAAATTCGTCCCATTAGAAGAAATAAATCCCCTCGCTACCTACGATATTCTTGGTAATTGACCACCATTGGCCAAATTCTCCTTCAAATGGATATATTGAAATTATTAAATTTTTATTATCTAAAAACTCCATGACATAAAATATATATTCAAGGGACTTCACCAAACCCTCATCCACTACTGGGTCAGAATATCCATTTAATGCAGGAGGTTGATTCCTGACAAAATCTTATACTATCATGTTGTAACTTTGTGGTTTCTTTAGATGTTGTCATAAATATATTTCACATCTATTTATAATCTATGTCGACTAATCTACCACTGTCAAACGTGGCTTAGTTAAAATTCCAACAATTATGAGAAGTCTATTTTGAAGGAGTTTGTATTATTGGTGCCTTATTACTTTATATTTCATGTTTCTTGTATACAACCCAATTTTGAATAGACATATCATAGATTAATCAACACAGTAATCATTAAATGATATAACATATCAAATTAACAATAGAGTAAAAAATAATATATGGTACTCTATTAACATCATCATAACCCCCAAAAATTATCAAAACCATGATCTATTACAAAATATAATGTCCATCCAATTTAATATTACATAATCTTATTAATTCAACTATATTTCACATAATCACATTCCCCATGATCTTTTAAGGTTAGTGATTTATAAAATTTAATAATTATTCATACATAACAACCTACAAGAAAAAAGTGGGTATTAATAAAAAAGTATCCATTTCTTCCATAACAAATGTTTTTTATCAAAACATTATATATGTTCATGAAATGTTATCATAACATTTTTATTGGATTCTTCTTTTATCATACCCATCCTTAAACCCTGTGTAAAATAGTTTAAAATGTGTAATGAATACCAAAAAATTAGTAAGGGAAATTAAAAGAATGAAATAAACTATTATTCCTTGAATACATATAAATATAAAAAATGATTTTCACATGTACATATTTCCCACCCATAATGTATCATATACATTTGAAAACATAAAACACAGAAAATGAATATAAATAATAAAGGTAACATGGGGAATTAATTTCATAAGATTGCAACCCTTATAAATACCATATGATTTGTAACCCTCATTAATACATTATAAAATATCCCTCATATCTACCTTATGATGAAACCCCCACATAAACCTTATGATGTAAACATTGTAGTCAGACATGGGGTAACCATATGACCGACCACGGATTTGAACATACCAAATGCATTGGAGGTTGATAAAGGTTCCAAAAATCATTATAAACAATATCCATGACCATAAAATAATCATAAAACTAGAATAATTTTATCAAAAAAAAAATTAATTTTTAATTTGGTAAAAACATAGAAATTTAATAGTGTATTTTTTTAAGAAAAGTCTCTTACCTCTGTTTCTTCTTAGTAGAAACGAGGTAAAACCTATTATATAATGACTTAATGAGTGTTTTTATTTAAATAAATAACTATAATAATGTTTATAATGCCTTGAAGACCATATTATAAAAGCTTTCCATTAATTTATTAATAATATATTGTTATTTTCATTGATTTGGTTGTGTTCTTTTTACTGCCTTCATGGTCACGTTAGTTATGGATTTTCTTATCAAATAGAAACCAAAGTATAGAAGTTAAAATAAGCAGTATTAATTTTTTTTCCCTAATTTCAAATGATACCATATATCATATTGTTTTTTTATTTTATGATTATTTATTAGATAAATCATTAATGAAAATGATTTACTTTATTCTGGAAATTTTTATGATCATCATGAACTTATATAATTTTTATTTAATATCATGATTATAATTCCAAAATAATAAATAAATTATAATATGTATAATAATACCTAATTTATTCTTAATAATGGTTTTATGACTTTCTTTGAAGGATTTAATGGAAAATGAGATTGTATGGTTCACAACAGAGGTAAATTGAAACATAAGTTATGATAATCTCATTTTTCGAATAAAAGGGAGATGATAAGGTGTTTGATGAATAAATTTTCAATAATCATGATAAAATTATAGTATATATATAAATATATTTTTCATTCCACTTAGATAAGGGGAGGTGAATAGAGAATAATTAAATAAAATATAAGAAAAATGATAGATGGGTTTACCTCTTGAATTATTATCCCTAAGGACCTCCTTAATGAACTTTGTTTTGGCCTTTTGGAGATACCAGTAGGTATAGGACTTGGGTAATAAGATATGAATGATATTTGGGTAGATATCAAATAGGTTATATTTCTTTTAAGTGTTATTTGAAGAAGTGGTGAGTTGTGGTATTTATAGGGGAGGAGGGGGATGATAGTTTTATTCATTAGATTATTATTTATGAACATGTCTGTGAATAGATTGTGAATTATTAATAAATATATTAATATAATTAAGTATACTAAGATATTATGGGAATACATCACCCATACATCATCTATGAATCAATAATTTTTTTATTTTTTTTATATTGTAAAATCTCATATTTCACTATTCACCAAAAATAGATCCTTTTTAAGAAAATCCCAAAAAATCGTCCTAAAAATTATTCAATTTGTACAATTCAAAAATTAACATCATTTTATGAAAATAATTTTCTAAATGTGAGAAACTTAATTCTTTATTAAAAAAAAATTATTTGAGAAATATTGATTTTAAAATTATAACTGATTTTATGACACATTGAAAAATTAATTAAGGTCCCTTAAAATCTTTTTATAATCATAAGAAAAAAATTAATATATGAATTTATTTTATGACAATAAATTTCCTTTTAAATTGATATATTAATTATAATCTTGTAGTCAATAATTTTCAATTCACAAAAATTATAGCACATAATTTATCCTTTCCAAAACATTTATTTACATTTTACAAGATATAAATATATAATATTTTCTCTTATAAGATAATAAATATTATTTATAATTTCATAGTTAGGGTTATTATTATATTATTAAATTTTCTTTTATTTCAATAAATATAACTTCTATGATTATACATTAATAATGAGATTAACTATTTAATTCCAAAATTAAAAAATACTATTTGTTACATGGTTATTACATGAAGGTTTACTAATTTTGGGAATTATCTAACCATATTGGTTTTTAGTTAATGTATAAATTCGAGAGGAATATATTATTAATCTTCTGTTTAGGTTTTGATCAATAGAAGTTGATTTATGTAAATCAGACATAAAATAATGAAAATAATCATTTGGAGAATGATATGAGTTTGTGGTGAATATTTATTAATGGAAGAAAAAATAAATTCAATGTAATTATATTTCTTATGTTCATAATCAAGGTAGTAAAATAATTCATCAACTATAGGATAATAATTTTCGAACAAAAAGTTATCCATTTTCTTTTCTTACCAGGAAATCAATTTTCTTTTAACAGAACATAGATTTATAGGGTTTTAATGGTTAAATTTAAAATTACCATACACACTATCAGTCATTATTAGAACATGATAGTTATTCTTTTCATCCATGTCTGAATTTTAAAATCATACAAATTATTTCATATTCATAAACCTAGGTTTTTTACCATCATATTTTAATATTACTCTTTTTAAAAGGATGTTTTATTAGCACTTTTTAAAAAGATGGGTTCCAAAAAATTAATTTTCAATTATCATGGTTTTATTGTCAATGTTATGTTACAAATAAAAGGATGAAATTTATTATATGTTGGGTTATTTTGACATCCTGATATTTTGGAGTACATAAAATTAAATTAATATCAAACATTACAAACAATATTGATCCAAAGTGGAAACCAAAATATTATTATTTAAATGTGATAAATATAACATATCTATTAAAGTGGTAGGATATAATAGTATTAATCATGTTTTGAAATATATAATTTTATATATCATTATTAATGTATTAATTAACTTCATATGATAAAAACATAATTTTTTGTAATGTCATATATTCTTCAAAATATATTTTCTTCAACAATTTGCTTCTTTCTATTTATCAGTAAATATTATGATAAACTTCAAGAAATTATAAAAATATTATTTTATTAATATAATATAACTACTAAAATCATCCTATCAAAATAATCTTATGGTATATTTTATGGAATTTTTTAAAGGGATTGATTTTCAGGTGAATTACAAAAATGCATAATTTTTATAAAATTATCATTTTATGTATATTAATGATTATATTTTTTATTTTAATATTATCTATAAGTAAATTAAGTAAATTTTAGTAAGATGTAATATAATTTGTTACAATTTGATTATGACTATACCTTATTTTGGTGTTTGTACATTATGGACTAAAAATGCATTTTTGAATAAAACTCTTTCTCACTGTGTTTTATAAGATTAATTTTAAATAAAATTTTGTACATTTTCTCTATTGAGAATTTAAAAATGAATGAAATGATTTCATTTAGATGGTATAGATTTAGTAAAAAATAACTTTTATTTTTAGCCAATATGAATAGTGACCATGGTAATTTTCGTTACCATGATAAATGGTAAATTAGGTAATTTAAGCTAAAAATAAAATGATAAGGAATATAAAATTACCATAATACATTATCAAATTTTATTTGATGAATAATAATAATCCATAACCATTCTATTATTGGTTACAAGACTATTCATGTCAATTTGGATGTGATTGTTACCTTTATAATGTTTTATTTAATGATAAGTCAAAGATGTCACATTCCTGATTTTAATAACTACAGCATTTTTAATATGGTGTTATCCGAAGGATATCTTCGTCTATAATTGGTCATAGAAATATAAAAGTTTTATCTTTCAAATGGAAATATATTTTTTATTTTTATGTATGAAATAATTACATTAAAATATTTCACAACACTAATGTTGACATTATTTAATTAACTGAAAAATAAAATAAATGATATTAGATATTTTAAAATAAATATGATTTGTGATAATAATGGTAATATAATAATTTTATAGATTATTAATAAATATTATGGATTTAATAAAATATTTTATTCTTTCTTATCTTTTATTCATGAATTTATAAAAATGAATGTAATGAATATTGATAAAATTGACAACAATGATATTTTAGGGGTGTATTATTTTAATAAATTAAATAAATATCATGAAAATGATGAAAAATAAAAAATAGTATATTATATGGTTAATTAATTAATTACATATGAATTTATAATCCATTTTGATGTATTTTAATCTAAAATAGTAATATTATATTTTAATATTTTGTGAATTTCCAAAAGTGCCCCTCACCTCAATTATAAAAGGGAACCTCTTCCATTACTTATTTAAGAAACCTTGTTCCATATATCTCACCCAAAAACAAAATATTTATACTATAAACATCCTTAAAAATGTTATAGAGGTTAGGTTCCATCCTAAATACCAACCAAAGATTTATTATAAATAATGATAAAGGATGTATTTCGAAGAATTAGTAATTACCTTTAGATACATTTCCATGTTTATATCTTATTATACTTCCACGTAGTATTTTGTTTCCATATTAATTTGATAAAACTGTTATAAAATACATACTAATATTTATTTATGATTATTATGAAACAATATTAATCTTTTTATCCATCCTATGAAAAATGAAAGCATCGCACATGCATACGTACAACTTAGTGTCAACATATAGCTGTTTCATTGATTTTCCATCACCACATTTCCTGGATGGTAATAATGATGAAAATAACAAATATATATATAATAATTATGAAATTATATTGATTTTATAAAATTATAAAATCATTTATTTCATTACCCTTTCTCTATTAAAGGGAATTATACTTTCACTCGTGTGTACGTATGACCTACAGTCTCCATAAAGCGATATGACTAATTTTCCAGGATCAACATTCATAAATAATAAAAAAATTATAATAATTAAATTTAATATTTATGACACTAATATTATTAGAGATAATATGGTTATATATAATAATAAATATAAATGGGACATTAATGAAAAGTATTTATGATAAAATAAGGAAATTTACATGTAAAATAGTAAAATAATTTCATATTATTAACATAAGTGGGGTAATGTCACACCCAGTTTTTTTTCATTTCAAGTTATGGTTTTGATCCAGTTCATTGAAAATCATGATCCTTTTCTTGGGTTTTTGTTGAGATTATTTTTGAGTTTTTAACAACCATTTATGTCTAATCACCCTAATTTGGGTTCCCCATTTCTTGTTTAATAGTTTTAGTGAATGGGTGGTTATTTCATTATTTGTACCATCCCGGATCCCATTTCCAAATTTAAAAACCAAATTTGATTCATTTATAACTCCTTCTTTTTTCATAATTTTTCATTCATTATACTTCCCACATGTCCTCCACCAACATATTAAAATTAAAATATCCTTTTTACCCCTTATAAATACCTAAGCATGGTGAATCCGCGTTACTTATTTAGGCATTGTCCCAGGCCGTGGCCAATTTCCAGTTTTAAAACAATAATTATTTTCTTTTAAATAATTTAATTTTTTAATATTTTTCATTTATTATAACTTCAAATATAATAAAAAATACCTACACTCACCCCCATTATCTAGTTTACCTCTTCGTAGGCCCTTTCCATCCCATATTATGGAAAAAGTTCTCAGGTTTTCTCAAAACATCCAGAATTGAGAAAATAAGTTTCTTCATACTAAATCCATTCAATTCGTACTATGATTCCAAAAAATCATCTTCCCTTTTATTCCTGACCTTTTTATCATCTACATGAAGTTCCAATCCATTATCTTTTCTCTATGGGTGCACATATAATGGAATACAAAGAGTTTTCTAGGTGGCAAGGTTAGATCCCTTCTCCTTTCTCCTCCCTCTTCATCCTCCTTTAATTATTTATTGGTTTTCTAGTATCTCCTAGCCTTTTTAGTATTAGATTTATGTTATGTAGTTATTTTTATGAGGGTTTCATTTTTTTTGGGCGGGTCATCAAAGGTTGGGGGTTTGTAAACCCTTATATGATGATATTAGTTGCGTGTATCCATTTCGCCAAGGATTTGAGGTAGGATATCTTTACACATGACTTTATCATTTGAGATTTATCATTTTATAAATTTTCACATCTGATATATATGTTTATTATTGTTTTTTATCCTTTGGATAATTTTATTGGTGTGAAAAATGGTTGTTTAAAACTTGTTTTGTGGAAGGTAGTGTTGTTTTGTCAAAAAAGTACACAACAAGTGTTTGTTTAAATGTTACACTATCATTGGAAACTATTTTTTGAGGTTTAAAACCGGGTTAATTGTATTTTAAACATTCTATAGTATCTGTAACAAAATATGGAATGAAAATGGTGTTTTATTCATTGTAACGTTCTTAAAATAAATTTTATAGTTTAAAAAAGACATGTCATGTGTTTGGTAAATTTCCCGGTTGTCTTTGATGTGTGATGTGTGATTTGAAATTTATATGTTTGGATTTATAAAATAATTTTAATACAGTTAAATGATAATTTTGGGTCCATATATGTCTTTCCAATTTGGATTTGGTTTCACAAACAAATGGGTTTTGATTTACAACAAGTTTTGTCCCTAATTGTTGGAAAATGGACCGTTTCACATCCTAATGAAAATGTTTGTGTGATGAATATATAACCTGAGTGTTTTAAGGGATTTATTTATATGTTTTTATGCTTTAAATGGTGTTTATACAACTCGTTAATAAAATTTTAATGCATAACTTGGTCAAATATTAGTTTTGAGAATGCCTTAATGGCTCGTTTGACATTTTTTTATAATAATGGTTTCCATATGTATTTCATGTTCTATCTTTTGTGACCATTTTATGGTCCATGAAAGTGATTTATAAATTGGTCATGGGGCTTCCAAATCTTGTTTTTTATTTTACTGTTTCGTTTCTAGACTTAACATATCATTTTAATGGATTTTTTGTGCATTGCCTCGTTATAGTCATTGAAATTGTTTTAAGAAACTTTTTAGTGGTTTATTGATTCATGAAAGAAATGAGAAGAATGTTTGAGAGATGTTATGTGTTTATGGTTTAGTAATCTAATTTTGATTTTTAAAGTGTATTTTATAATATGTGTAACATTATTGAGCACTAAAGGGAATCCCTGGTATCTAGGTGGGTGGATGTGTTCTAGTATGCTAGTGATCTCGTAGGGTTTGACCTGTTTTCCACATAGAAATTTTGACAATGAAAAAACTAACTAAAATATAATGATGATGATGTTGGGGGACCACTATAATATGGTTATACTCACTAATAGTGGCTCGTGTTCATGAGAAAAAAAATTTATTATTGTTACATTCACTGAGATACGAGGTACATGGGCCTCACAACTAACTAGTGCCTATGCGTGTTCCCGTGAGTTTTGCTCATTGTCTATTTCGAACTCACTATCGTCATACAGAATGTTTGGTTGGTAAATTCAGTAGTTTGTGTGATTTATTTAAATTTTTACATTCTTTAAAGCAGCCCTATTGAAAACTATTTTCATTTTGAAGTTGCACCTATTTGAAAATTTGTACTAGCAGTCCTGTTTATAAAACATGCATGTTTTTGTTTGGTTATTTTTTTATAACACTGGAAATAATTTGAAATACGTACCATTATATCTTTTAATTAAAACATTAAATTAATGTTTCATTAATTTAATGTATTTTCATTTGGAATAGAATATCGGGCTGACCCACTGAGTTTAAATACTCACGCCTATAGTCTTATTCTGACTTTAGCCCTTATCTAGGTTTCAACTTGAGTTCAATAGCCTTGGGTGACGTGTGATCATTATGGTGGAGAGTTACTAGTACATTACATGGAGTTATTTGTTTATTGGGTTTGGTTATTTGAGTTGTTGGTTTAGTTTTACATTCAGTTTCTTGTACAAATAATGTTTTGTTCCATTTTTATGTAAATGTATTTTGGGATGTCCATTTCATTCCTCTGTTTGATTGATTTTTATATTTGGGAAAAGTTGTTTCATTTTATACTCTATTGATACCCTCAGTTCTTGTCACCATATCAGGATGATTGGGAACTCCTCTCAGGACTTGTCGCTTCTGGCCTAGGTGACTGGTTCAGTGTCAACTCGGGCTGGTTCATGACTAAATGGTATCAAAGGAGGTCGGCTCTTAGAAAACCTTTTTTAGAGCACCCTTATTATTTGGTGGTTTTCAAGGTAGATGGAGTATGATTGTAGGGACTTTATGAGTATGTGAGGGAAGAATGTTGCAAACTCTTTCTCATTTTGTTCCTCGAGTTTCCATGGAATGTACGGTTTTATTAGTTTCCTTTGTTCGTGTTGATTGTTTGGTGTTGGGATATGACAAAGGGAGTCTGATTAATGGAATATGTGAGCTCGTAGGTCCTGGAAAACCATGTGAAGCTGGGGCATGGTCCTAATAAGTCTATCTATTTTGGTTTTGTGTTTTACATATCGCCACCAACCATATGGTCATGTCACCCACCGACACTAGATCCCTTTTGTGGGTTCATGGACCTCTCTTGATTTCAGATTTTTTTTTAAAATACTAATGTGATGTTATGGAATTGGGTTTTGAAGAATGTATTGGATTTTGTTAAGTGGGAAATGGGTTTTCGAAAATTAAATATAACAATAGATTGGGGAAGGTTTTTTTCAAAAAAAATTGGGGAGGAAGTGGAAATGATTTAACATGATTGGATTTTACCAAGTCTAAACTTGTGGTTTGTTGAAATAAAATGTTTTGAAATTGTGATTAATTTTAAGATTATTCAAAATCTTTCTTTTAAATATGGTGTTTTGGGAATTTGAGAAGTGTTTAAATATGATTAATTGGTCATGGAAATTTATTTTGAGTTGTTTTTGTTTTCGTAGAAAGGGTATTGGTCTTAATGGCCATCTGATTATAAAAAATATACGTTTGTTAAATTTAGAAAATAGGAAGGGGTTATTTGGAGTAGCTTGGTTGTTTTGAAAATCGTTAAAAATGAAAAAGTGTATGATTTTAAGAAAATGGTTCTTGATGAAGTGTGTTTTGTTTTTTGAAATCTAAAAAGTGTTTTGAGTTGGTGGTTAGTGTTCTTTTTTAAGGTACATGATTTTTGGAATGATGTTGTTTTGTTTTAGCCTTTATTGTTTTTTTTGGGTTCTCACATGCATGGTTTTATTAATATCTAGAATAATGGACTATATTTCATGGTATTTGGGTGCTTGTGGTGTCATTTAAATGTCCATGTGGGTGAGAATTGATGAAACACCATTGGTGAATGTAGAAACCCACCATGTTAGATAATTTTTCAAAAGTGGTTTGAGCTAAAAACTTAGGGAATTTGATTATAAACTGATGTTCATGTGGAAAGTTTTTTTATGTATTAGAAGAGTTCATTATTTATTTTTCTTATGTGTGATCTAGAAACCATACTCTTGTTGTATCATGATATGAGATGTTGTGGGTGGATCAGTTTTGGAGTAATGTTCATTGGGTTCTAAATATGTGTTGGATGTGGTGATGTGGCCATGGATAGTTCTATATTGGAAATATTTCCTCTTGATCAACCTAAGGATTCATTTAAAATGTAAAATAAACCACATAGGATGATTAATCTTCCCATTTGGGGGAGTAGAGATCTATTTAGGAATGATTTAAAGTTCATCTAGGTCATGATACTTCTTTTGGACATAGAAGTTGTGTTCGCTGATGTTGATGTGTTTCATCGTATTAATTTTTCATTCTTCTCCTCGTTGGGTGTGGGAAAGAATTATGATATGTATCTTTGATATCCTATTTATATGATTGTGTTTTTTTGAGAATTTGAGATTTTTTGAGTTTTGTGTTCTTTATCACTATATGCGGTGAAATAGAGGCTTCAAGAATCAGGGCTCCATCCATAGGCCTCATAGTGGAGCTTTCCACACTTCAAGATATCTCTAGAGGTTTATACTGCTCTAATAGGCTCCTACCTTTACCATTTTGGTAGTTTATATGTATCTATTTGGGTTCCATGTTACTGTGAATTTATCTCTGTCACAAAAAGGGTGGTGTACTTACCCCTCACATAGTGTCTATGGTTATGCCTTCATGGATGTAGGTTTTAGATCAATGTTTTTGTGTGGACCTCCTGTGAAAAGAGGGTGTGGTCTTGGTGTTACCTATTCATATGTTGAGAGTGTTGGGTAGTTACTATGTTTCATTTTAGGTTTCATTAACCTAGTTATTAGGTCCCCTTACCTCCCCTCCCCGAGTGGTGGGGGTCTGGATCCTTACCAAAAGTGTTGACCCAGTTCTTGTCCCCTCTATTAGGAAGTGGGTGTTATTTATTTTCATGTTGTAATCCTATTAAAATGGATTTGTGGGTGGTTTTGGGGGAGTTTTGGTGGTCATGGGAAGGTTAGTCCCAATTATAGTTCATTTTTGATTTTTTTTTCATTTATGTTGGTCTCTAATCGCGGGGAGACCCACAACATGTCCCGATGATCTGTCCATTAAGATTTGTTAAATTGTAGTTGTGATTTAATATTGGGAAGCCCATTCGGGCCTAATCCCCAATGAATTTGATTTTTTGAGTGAAATATGGTTTGGGTGATCATTTGGTTCATTTGGAAAAGGCCCAACAATCTGGTTCTTGTCTTGGTTGTGGAGGTGGTGGCTTGATCCTTCTGTTGATTCCCCGGAATTGGATGTGAGTCGGTGTTTTGTTTTGGAAATAGTATATAGTAACTTTATTATAGAATGATATTTACTTAGATTTAGTGGCTATATTATGTTGATAAGGAATTTTTAGGTGTTGTTCTGTCAGTTGAAAATCATTATGGCTTTATAGGGGCAGAAAGCTTTAATGGTGGGGAGAATTGTCACACCCATTTTTTTTCTTTTTAGGTCATGGTTTTGATACCGTTTTTTGAAACTCCCAATCCTTTTCATCAATTGTGGTTGATATTAATTTTGAGTTTTGAACTAAAATATATGTCTAATCACCCTAATTTGGGTTCCCCATTTCATGTTTATGATTTTTGGAGAAAGGGGTGGTTATTTCATGATTTGGGCCAAACATTTCCTAATTTAAAAACCAAATTAGTTTTTTTTATAACTCATTCATTTTCAACATTTTTCATTCATTCCACTTCCCTCATGTCCTCTGTAGGAATATTAAAACTAAAATATGCTTTTGGATCCCCATACAATTTCACAAGCATGGTGAATTTGGGTAACTTATTTAGGCATTGGGCCAGGCCGTGGACCCATTTCCAGTTTGAATGAAATAATTTGTTTCATTTATATCATTTTAATTTATTTATATTTTTCTATTATTACAACATCCATTTGAATACAATTAACGTAGACTAATCCACACTATCTAGTTTACCTCTTTATAGCTATTTTACATCTCATATTATGGTGAATGTTCCCAGGTTTCCTCAAAATGTCTAGAATTGAGAAGGTAAATTATCTCATCCAAAAATCATTCAATTCATACTATTGTTCCCAAAAGGCTACATTAACGGGTTCTTCTATACTTTATGATCCTCTCCATGATGTTCCAATCCATTCCCTTTTTACTAAGGGTGGAGATATAATGGAATACTACATGTTTTGTAGGTGGAAAGGTGATATTCCATCTACTTTCTCCCCCTCTTCCTCCTCCGTTAATTAATATTTTTTTTCTAATCCCCCCTAGTCATTTTAGAATTAGGGTTATATTATACCATGATTTTTGATGGGGTTTTTGTCTGTTTGGGGCTAGTCATTGTAGGTTTGGGTTATGTAAACCTTCAGAAGGTGATATGGGGTGTGTGTTTCCATTACACCAATGATTTGAGGTAGGATATCCCTTGAACATTCATTTATAATTTATGTTTCATAATTTTATTATTTTTAAACTCTGATATTTATATTTTTTTTATTGTTTTTCATCGTCTGTATAATTTTATTGGTGTGAAAAATGTTTGTTTAAGTCTGGTTTTGTGAAAGGTAGATTTGTTTTGTCATAAAAGTGCACACCATGTGTTTGTTTAAATGTTCCATTATCTCTTGAAACTATTTTGTGTGGTTTAAAAACTAGATTATGGTATTTTTAACATATTAGAGTATCTATAATAATACATGGAATGAAATTGGTTTTTTATTCCTTGTCATCTTTTTAAATAAATTGTTTTGTTTAAAAAGGGAATGTCATTTGTTCTGTAAATTTCTCAGTTGGATTTTATGTGTGATGTGTTATTTTAAAAATTATTTATTTGGATTTATAAATGAATTGAAATATTGATAAATGGTATTTATAGATCCTTATATAGAATTAAAATTAGGAATTTTTTCACAAACAAATGGGTTATGATTTACAACATGTTTTGGCACGAGTTGTTAAAAAATGGTTCGTTTCACATCCTTATGAAAATGGATATGTTTTGAATATGTAACCTTAGTTTTTTAAGGGATTTATGAATGTGGTTTATTTCTGTGAATGTTTTCTTTACACCTCCTTAATAAAAATGAAATGCAAACCTTTGTACAATGTCAGTTTTTAGAATGGCTTAATGGCCCGTTTGGAATTTTGTTGTAAAAATGGTTTCCATCTGTATATCACGTTCTATATTTTGGGGAAATTTATGGTCCATGAAATTTATTTATTAATTAGTTTTGGGGATACCAAATCAGGTTATTTATTTTATTGGTTTGTTTCTTTCCTTAAAAGATCATTTTTGAATGGATTTTATGTTCAATTCCTTGTTATACTCATTGACATTATTTAAAAAAACATTTTAGTGGTTTATTGATTCGTGAAGGAAATGTGAAGCATGTTTGTGGGTTGTTGTATGTTTATTGTTTTGTAATTTAATTTTGATGTGAAAAGTCTACTTCATAGAGTGTGTAGATTTATATAGAACTAAATGGAATAACAGGTATCTAGTTGGGCAAATGTGTACTAGTTTGCTAGTGATCTAGTGGGATTTGGCCCCTGTTTTACATAGCATGTTTGATGATAACAACACAAAATAAAATATAATGAAGATGTTGTTGGGGGGGTCACAAGTTTATGTTTATTCTCCCTAGTTGTGTATCATGTGCATGAGAATGTATATTTATTATGGTTACATTCACTGAGATATGAGGTACCTTGGGCTTACAGGTGACAAGTGCCTAGGGGTGTTCCGGTGAGTTGTGCTCATTGGATATTTTTCACTCACCATCAGTATACAGTGTGTTTGGTTACAATATTCAGTAGTGAGTGTGAAATATTTAAATGTGTACATTCTTTAAAGCATCCCTCTTGAAAAATATTTTCATTTTTATGTTTCACCTCATTGAAAATTATTACTTGCATTCCTGTTTATAAAACTTGTATGTTTTAGTTTGGTAATTTTATTTCACAACATGGGAAATCATTCTGAAAACATACCTTTATATCTATTATTTAAAACATCAAATTGATTATTGTTTTATTATAATGTATAAGTATTGGGAATAGAATATCAGGATAACCTACTGAGTTTTAATACTCATGCGTACAATCTTCTTTTGTTTTTAGCCCTTGTGCAGGTTTCAGTTTGATTTTGATATCCTTGCGTGACATGTGATCATTATATTATTGAGTGACTAGAAGGTCACAAGGAGTTAGTTGGTTATCAAGTTTGGTCAGTTGAGTTGTTGGTTTATTTGTACTTTCATTTTCGTTTACAAATAATGTTCAGTTCAATTTTTATGTTATTGTGTTTTGGCCTATCCATTTCTTTCCACTGTTTGTTTGACTATTTATATTTGGGAGAAATAGTTCCCTTATATACTCTATTGATTCCCTCTGTGTTTTTCACCATATCGGGAAGACTGAGAATGCCTCTTATGACTTGTCGTTTGCTGGCCTAGGTGACTGATTCGAGGTCTGCTCGAGGTGGTTCATGACTAGTAAGTGGTTATAAAAAGATCATATATGATGTTATATATATTAATATGGTTTGGTTATAAATTAATAAAAATTTTAGTACTATAAAAAAATACATTTGAACAAATTTTAATGAAGTCAAACATGAGATAATGGGTTTTCCTTACAAATTTATTTCTATGAGACACATGCTTTATTCATCAGTTATTTCCATTATTTGGTGAATATACTACCACTTTGAAATATTATATTATTATTATAATTTTATTCATGTAACTAATGTTTCATTTGATGTTTTTTTTCATTGTGTATATGATTTAATTTATTAAAATTGTGTAATGGTTTTTTTCACAATATCATCACTATTTGAGATTTTTCTAGTTTATGAATCTACGGAGGACTATTTATTTTCCATGCATTTTTTTATAAAACATTTTAAAAATTATTTTTTAAATTCTCCAATGTTTAATTAAATTAATTTTACATCTTTTTAAGCCCTTACAAAATATTATAATATTAATATTCATTTTGATTTACCAAAAGTTAATTTATTATTTTTCATTCAAAAGTGTGAAGGAAATATTTATTTCAACTTATACATCATGAATGTAATTTCCTGACATCATATCACCTTAATGATTTAATTCGTCCTTTCAAATTAAACAAGATTTTTTGAGAAAATTATTTATTAAGTACATGTTTAGTTTCTCTTTTTTTATTGATTGTTTATATAAAAGGGAATGATCCACATGATATATTACAGTTAGCTCATAAAATTATTTATTCTACGGGAACATCAATTTTTGAATCTTATGTTGAGTAATACCAGTAAAAAATTGATCGTTTATAGTTATTTTTACTTGGGAAATATTGAAGAATCATTATCTTTTACAGAATATGAATACCTCATAATAAGTTGAGTTTTTGGAATTGAATATATTGTTTGATAAATAAGGACGGATTTAGACATACAAGAATAATAAGGGGACATATATAGACAATACATATTAAAAATTAGTAGGTATCATGAGAAAAATTATTTGTCCATACCTATCCAGTTTGTACCCTTTAGTTTTAAATTTTCTTATGAATGGTCTTAAAAATGGAGATAAAATTTTCCAAACCTAATCAGTTTATACCATGTTTTCTTTAACCATGTTTAGAAAGGTATTGAAAGTATAAGTACCATGATGCATGAGATCATTGAATATAATGATTAAGAATTTCTTCATTATGATTTCTTCTATTATTAACCATTATATTTTCACTGTTATATTATGATTGCGAACATTTCATTCTCAATTTTTGATTAAATGGAATATGTTTTCTTATTTACCTTTAATATTTAATATACTGTATCTTTTAATATTAGTCTTGTTATTTAAATTATGTATGTGTTCAGCTATTTACCATTTTTTGTTCATTTTTTATATTGATTCATTATAGCTTCTATTGTACCTCTGACTTACTGAACATTTTTTCTAATATATATTTATTTACATTCCATAAGAATCCATGAAGTGTTCAATTTTTATATGAAATTATAATTTAAAATAAATAATTTCAACATTTTAAAAAATAAGTAATAATTTGTGTTTTCAAATGTAATTTGGGAATCAAATATGTATCTGGTTTACTGAGACTATTAATTATTCTATACATTGGTATGTGACTCCTTGTATCTTATTAAAATGTAATAATGTTACAACGAACTTTGGTCTATTGGGGTTGGTGTATTTACATAATTTCTTGAACACCCCTTTTGAAAAAAATTAGTGTAGAGATATAAAATGGTTTCATATATTTTTGGATGGAATTTATAGGAATAAAAACCAATGGTATTGTATATAACAATTTTATCTAAGGAATAATTCGTTCACATTTTTTACATAAAATTAAATTTATTGGTATATTTTATGGTTTATTTTATCATTAATGGTATAAAAATTATGGGTCGTCATGATTTGGTAAATATATATTGTAATTATATTATTCTGGTCTTAGAAAAAGGAAACCACATATACTGGGTAACACAAGGTCACATATGTCAAGGTTGTGGGTCTTAAACCCAAAAATGAAGGACGATAAGGGTTTAGAACATACCACTATACTATTTGATGTCCTTCATAACATGAATAAAAATTTAATAAAGAAATTAATGAATAAATATTATAGAAGGGATAATTGTGTAACTATTGAGGTTTAGATACTAATATATTGTATTGGATAACTTGTAAAAATAGTATTGGTTTTAGAAAAGATTTAGAAAAAATAAAAGACATGTAACTTCTAACTCCCTAACCCAAGTTACCAAGATTCGGTGCATTATTACATAACATTTGAATGATTACGAGGGATCATGTCTCGAATGACCAATTAGTGTAGTATTCATAGAATTACTAGATACATACATACGATTTACATTACAATATTAAATGAAAAAAACACATTGTTTCCCCTTTGAACACACACATAACCCATATCCTATTCATATTGGTTAATCATAAAATACATCTTCACATCCTGGGAAAAAGAAAACATTATAAAGGGGTGAGCTCAGATGCTATCTAAGGATGACAATATAGAATAAAAATTTATAAATAGGAATAAAAATTTAAGGTAAATTATACGACTAAAACAGAAGACTTTTCAACATAAAATTCAACATAATAGGTAAATGATACATCAAATAATGACATTTAATTATTCAAATGGATGTTCTACTAGTCTAATAATCAAAAGTAATATCAATAACCAAATTGATAATGATTTAATTCAGAATTTCTGACATCATAATAACATAGTCAAGGCCTTATATCAATAGCAAATATTTAAAAAATCTTTTTATATTTCTAATGAATATTTATAGTCGAATTTATCTTATATATAACTCTGTATTAAAATTGTTTTAATTATTAAATTTTTAATTTTACACTTTTAAATATTGTTTAAATAAAATAATAGTAAATGTCTTAATCTAAGTCATGTGGGTCAAGGAGGATTATATTTTATTCATAAGGATGATTTGGTTGAAATATTCTTATACAATAGAACTTAGACATGTATTAGAGTTATTATAATATAATATTTACCATTAATTACCATATTACTTTAAACCGTGGTAAATAAAATCCAAAAGTTAATATTCACCAAAAATTAGTTTCATCTTATAGAATATCATTTTACTTACTGATGTCAACCATGAATATCATATTTTTTAATTTCAATTCACTGAAGCGGTAAAATTAAGTTTTATGCAAATTTTCTACCTTTCGAAGATGGTGGGTAAAAGATGATAGAAATTTCAATAAACTTTTACACAAATAATCTAATTATAAAAATAACTCCAACAAATTACATCAAACTAAAATAGGTATTTTGAATCTATGTTAAAATATAATAAATGTAAATAAAAAATAATAATTATTTAAATAAAATGTTGTTTTTAAACAATAATGCATTGTTTTCCACTATTCATCAAAAATTAAATGTTTTCAGAAAAATACCAAAAAATCACATAAAGCGAGTTTTGATATTCCAAATTCAAAAATGATTCTTATTTTACCAAAATCAAAACATATAAATTTAATTAATTAATCTAAAATTAATTTCTGTTATCAATACCAGAAAGAATATGTTCAAGAAGTAATAACTATAAAATGATTGATATGTGTTTATGTCTAATTTAAATTTAAAAAAATTTCCAATGATCTAAATTAGATTAAATGATAAAAAATAATATAATGATACTTTAAAACCACTGAGATGTATAATTTAACACTATAAATTATTTCTATTAAAATAGCTGTTTTAATTAAAATATAGTATTTTTCACTATTCATCAAAATATGAAACTTATCATAAAAGTACCAAAAATTTTACCAAACTAAATTTTTATGTCTCATTTCTAATGAAGAATTTAATTTTTTCAAATAGTATATATAATTTTGAAATTTTCCATAAATTATGTATAAGAAACACAAAATTTTAATTTTAAAATTATATAGGATATATATAGAATTTTGATGATTTAGGAATAAACAATCATATGGAATATTAATTTCTGTAGTATGAGATGATGTAAAAATTGATCAAAACACAACCACAAGGCTAAATATTTATTTTGACACAAAAATATATGAAATACGTTTATATCCTTAAATTCGTAGATAATAAATAACTACCTCAACATTATAAAGAATATATTGAAACCAAAATTTAAATGTATTTCCTAATTTTTTTTGGAAATTTTATACTATTGAATCATAAGAAAAATATAGTTTTGTGGTTGTTAAATTTCTCTTCATCAATTTAATTATTGGGATCAATGACCTCTATCACTCTCTATATTATTTTGGTATTACACTTTTCTTCTATTTCAATATCATCACTTCCTACTTATGTTCTCCTACATGTAAACCGAGGTATTTGGTATTATATATGATTATTTATATTTATATATACCTATTTTAGGTGGTTATTTTTTCATCCATTTTTATAACGATGGTTATTCAAAAATGAATTTTTAAGTATTAATATGTTGATTTAGAAGACAAGGTTCAATTTATGATGATTAAAATTGTTGAACGGTGGTAGAATGTAAATAATTAAAATTTTATAAGAATAATATTGGATTCTATAGGTTAGGTGAAACACAAAACCAATATTTAAGATAATTTATGACTATAATATGTTGTGATATTTTTCATTAAATCTATTTAATAGATTATTATGCACTCATCATGAGGTTTAAATAAAATAAAATACTTTATTCAAATATTAGTATTTAAAATGTGACCATTATAACATATATGTAATGTTTTAGGGTAGTAATTGGAATATATAATTTATTAATATAAATTGGTGAAACTTTTTCATTGTTAATATATTGATTAAAAATAAAAATAAAAACCAATTTAATGAATTTTTTTTTCTAAAAAATAGAATTTTTTCAAAAATGTTGTTTAGTTACACTTTTAACACATATAATTAAATTTTATAAAATTTCAGAAAAAATGATTTGAGATTTTTTTTACAAAAATAATTTACATGTAAAATTAATCTTTGGATAAATTTTTTGACAATTTTGTTAAAATATTTTATTTTGATGGAAAATGATTAGTAATGGTTTTTGTTTAAATATCCATTTATGTTTCAATTAATGAAAAATATAAGTTATATTTTGAATTAAGTTTAATATAACATTAGTTAAATTATATATAAATTAACAAATTTAGTTAATTGGTATCAATTTAATATTTGTTTCTAATAAAAACATATTTATCTTTTAAAAATCTTATATGGAAAAACCATTATTCTAAAAAATATTTAGGTTTAATTTTAAATTGAATTATACCAAACATATGAATTGAATTATGAAAATAGGATTCCATATTTATAATAATGTTAATCTATTTTATCTAATAAGGTAAAATTAATTTTTTATCATTTTTAATATTAAAAGATAAAAATTTAATTACCATAGTTATGGAAAAAATGGGTTAACTAATGGGGTGGTTAAACTAAGAATATAATGGATCAAATGAAATAAAAATATCTGAAACCTATTAGATGTACATATTTAGACAATTACACCTCTATGTTTTTCAAATGGACCAATTTTGGGCCTTGTGTCATGTGAAAAATTATGGTATTCATTATTCTATTTAAAAATACAATTTATGTCCACTAACAAACTTAATAAAATCCACTATCTCCCTCCACATATATAATCCTATCAAGACCATTTACATGAAAATACTGTAAAGAATATCTCCCTTACATCATTATACCCATTATTGATCTTATATTTCTCATAAATACACATCCCACTGTCCTTAAAGGGATATCCAAAGAATGTTTCTCTAAGAAAAGGTAAATTTTAGATGAAATATTTGGTTTCCATGATAATTTTTCCAAAGGTACTTATATAATAAAACATTAAATATAATAAATATAAAATCTATAATATAATAATAATTTATTATGTTCGTGGAATAATATTTATTTGTCTCCTTCTATGTCAAATAATCTATGAAATCATCGATCATGTGTACAGTGGAATACCTCCTCATGAACCGATGAAACATTTTTTCTATAAAAAAACTATGGATTTTTAATAATGATTTATATAATATAAATAGAAAGATATATAATAATTATTAAATAATTATACTATTGGGGTCATCATATCCCATAAAAGTTATTATTTTCCATTCTGTTTTTTTATGATAACATCTCTCTTTTGTTCGAAAAAATACCACATCATGAAGGTATGTGATTCATTTTCCATGTATAAATTACATGGAAGCTAATTACGGTAAATTTAATGAATATACCTGTTATATATTAACTGATATTTAATCTATAAAATTAATATACAACCCACTTATATACCCTTTCACCCATTAATGAAATGATTACATCACTTGTGCATATGTAAAGCCTAATTCTTCCCTGAAGTGGTGTGATCCATTATTGATGATAAAATATCAATAATGATTCATAAAATGTATGTAATTAAAAAACATATAATTATAACATTAATTCCATTTTATAAATTATGTAACTATATAATATGCTTATGAAATGTATCGTTCACATTAAGAAATGCATGAGAAAATTAGGAAGTTTACCCACAGAAAATTGTAATAATGAAATATTGTTAACGAATATGAAATAAGATATAACAAACCAAAACATAGACACCCATATCTAGTACTATAATCATAAAAATTATATTTATATCATTGATACATATGATGTTGACCAAATTTTTTCCACATGAATCTTACAACATAAAAACAAAAAAATGTATCACTTATAGTTTATATAAACTTTTATGTGTAGTATTTTAGAGAATATGGAAAAAATCATATCTAATCGATACCAAAGAATTCAATATTGTATATTTTAAACTATACCTATCATTTCATATTACTTATTTTTTCATAGTCATCATTAATATGATAACCTTCTATATATAATTCATTCAACATCATAATTGATAGCGTGGAGAAACTATAATATAAGAAGAGAGAGACCCAATGCTCCGTAAGGGTAAAAAAAATTATTAATAATTAAATATCATCAGTGAGTATTCAAATAGAAAAAGGTTATCATGACATAATAAAAGTGTATGAGTATTATAATATATTATTTATACCCATTGAAACATTGATCATCAAATATGAAATCATGGTAAAAGGATTTTAAAAAGGAAAGAGTCATTAGAAACAATAATCACTAGACATGTGATATCAAATATTGATCAATGGAAACATTTATAACACATAATAAGAATACAGAATTTGTTTTTGTATCATGGGAATTTATAATAATATAATACTTTCAAAACCCATATAGAACCTTTAAAAATGAAATAACCGAATGGTCAACAATTAATATGATTCATTCAAGAGCATAATAATTACCCAATTCATTGTACTTATATTTAGGAACACCCATATTATTAGCTATATCATTCTCACACGACGCTATCTGGGTCCAACCATCATATATAATTGTTAAAATCCACACCCTTAATTAGGTCAATAGATCATTCATTTTGTCATAAAACACATAAAACCATTATTCTTATCAGACCTTTATTAACACATGAAAATGCAATGGGTTCTATAATAATCTAACTGATACATTATTAATCCTTTTAAATTAAATGGGTTCCTAAACATTACCTTTGAAACATTAATAATCCATATTGGGAAAGAATGAGGATTATATCATTAGAAAATATCCTCTTTGGAGCATAAGTAATAAGAAGGGTTGTTGAAACTGATGAATAGGAATACCATTAAATAATTGTTAAATTTTCTTTTGAGTAAAATGACATTTTAATTTTTTTAAACAATTTTTAAAACATAAAGCATTATGGAAATATATATTGTTTAAATAACATTGAAATCATATAATGTATACTTAAAAAATCATTTTAAACATTTCATGAAGAAAACATACATTCCATTTTCAAAATTACATTTTAAAATACAAATCATTTTGAAAATAATTTTAATTGAAAATATACTTCAAAAAATATAATGAATGTTTCAAAAAAATAATGGTAATGATTTCATGAAATTCCATTCATGGCGTACGCATTAAAAAATATTTCTTCACATTTTTTATAAAAGCCAAATGAGCATTGTTTAGAATGAGAAAATAAAAACCATTTCATAAAATTTCATAAAATGTAAAACATGGGTAAAAAATTATTTTATTAATCATTAATATAATATTAATAACTTTTTTAGAAAACATGGTTTCGATAGAATTTTTTTTTACTACATAGAGAAATAAAGGTCAATTTTCATAAAAAATGATTTTGAACTCTTGAGACCATAAATAATAGATAATGATTGGAACAGATTGTTGGACCATAGATATAGTTGGCCATTATCTCTAACTGTAATGGTTTTAATTTTCAGAAATCATGACATATATGAACATATATCTTACCTCATTTCATATCCTAAATTTTGTCAAATCATTATCTTGTATATCAAAAAATTTCAATCATATAACTATTTACGTGTGATTAATTCTAAACAAGCTTATTATTCATTATCATTATGTATATATGGGGACTAACACTCTCAATATTTGATGAACTGTAATACATACATAAAATCTGAAATTATCTTCAAATGAGTCACTGACACAGACAGACAGATGAGTCACCGATAGACAGATGACCTACTGTTGCATATGACTCACCGACGCAGACGACCTGCAGTCAGTCCAAGTGACCTAAAGTTTCATGGTGTTACTGTTGCAAGGAATCATTGTTAATTGAATTTATTCCCCGATAGATCAAATGTATCACCTATATAAGTAATGACTCACCGATGTAATGATTCACCAATATATGGAATGACCAACAAAATGACATACCAAGGGGTTGAGCCACCGACAGAAGGAGACACCGAAAAACGAGTCACCTACAGACTATTTAAATATACATTTATTAATATAATTTCTAATGGTCAAATTTGTGTCATTAAATGATCCTGATGTAGTTTATAATTTTTTATTATTTTTAGAAGCATGTACGAGGTACGATTATCCTATACACATTGAAATAACATGATCATTGTCGGCCCTCCAAAAATAAAAAGTATTTTTAAAGAGAGAAGATATAGAGAAGTGAGGAGTGGTGCATGCCTCTACACAAGAGATAGAGAGAGAGACATATTGAAGAACATATGAAGCTCTCATCCAACAACTAAAAACTTAAGAATAAAATTGATAACACACAAGGAAATCTCAACCAAGATTAAAATCGAATTGAAAAACTAAATTAGCATATCAAAGAAGGAAACGAATATACATATAAACTATAAATGTACCTAGAATCCAAAATACGACACTCTGTTTTTCTATCAACATCCAAAAAAGGACTCTAACTTCATATCAGCTACATCTGAAGAGCCAAGAGAATCATCTCAAGACACAGAGAGCCTTCTAAATACTTTCTCAAAAAAAAAAATTCTATTTTGTGTGCATTTTTACATACTTTTAAGTAGTGTGTTTATCTCTCTTTTAAGAACACACTTATCCAGTATCAAACTGGAGTATACAAGAAATACTTATAATAATACTTTTTCACCTATTACTCCCACAGATAAGTGTGGAATAGTTCATTATGTGACCTAGTAGTTTGTATCCTTGACGAACTGTGTTACAGGTCTTTTGACCTGGACTGTCTGTGTGATTTTTTGATCACCGGTCCATGGTGTGGTTAAATCTCATTAATAATTTAAACTTTTTGGTGGAATTTTGTCAACAAGGGGAGATGATTAATTCTCTTCCTGAGTCTGAACCTCTTGTTTTATTTCCACTGTGTTCTTACCTTTCATTTTCACTCTGTTTTATCACATATTTCATAAAACTAAATTGATCTATGATAGTTATTCATATGATGTGTTTATAATAGTATTGAGTTATTAGTTCAGTTTCCAATGTTGTATAAATTATCAAATTTATTTAAATTATAACTAATCACCCTTTTGTGAAATTAATTGAATAGTCTATCCCTTATAAATTCACTACCTGTTAACTGGGAAAATGAATTTTAAATATAGGGGGAATATCAAATAATAATTTTTGATAGAAATTTGTATTGATATTAAATTAACCCCCTCTTGATAATTCAACTTCGACCAACATTTGGTATATGAGGATTTATGATTTTACAGTTTTCAATGCAATTCAAACTTTTCCAACTGTGATTTTAGTTGTATTTCAAAAATCATAAAATTTTAGTTAATACTAAATTTTTATCTATTTAAAATATTTTTCTAAACATTTATTATGGATAACAAGTTTTAAGGTTCTACTACCAATAGAACTCCATTATTTAATTGAACCAATTATACACAATATAAAAAGAAAATTAATATGAACATAGAAAGTATGGGTTATCAAATTTCATTTTCAATAGTAGATGAATATTATATTATTAATACTACTAGAAATACTTAGGATGATCCATATAAGTCTAATTATAAATAAAATTAAAAATCCATGAGTTCTTTATACTGTTCTTTTATAGATGGGGAATTTAACAGATTTTTTCTTATGTGAAAACCCATGAAATTTAGGATACTTTGTCTGTTTCACATGAAGGAAGTTTTAGTGTTAAATAAATTAGACTTAACACATATACTATGAAATATGAAAATTTCAAGATGAAGCCTGATAAGCCTATTTCTTACATATATCTCAGGTCTAATGAAATTTTGAAGATTATGATCTCTTTATGAAAATAAGATACTACCAAAGAACAGATTATAAGGATTCTCATATACTTGCCTGATTGATGTAGAGGAACATCTGTCTCAATTTGAGAATAATGTGAAATTAGTAAGCTACCTCTCAATGAACTCACTGGAAAAAAATTATGTATGAGGAGAGATGAAGGTCAGTAAAGAATGAGTGGGTAAACTTAAGAGAATATCTGTAGCCTTAAAAACTAATACATCTAAGAATAAGTAAAAAGAGATGGTGTTATCCTTTGTTGAAAGATCCAGTAATGATGAATCAACATCAGATAGTGATGAAGAGATGGCTCAGTTGACAAGAAGATTTATGAAATAACATTGAAAGAAGTAGTTCATCAAGAATTCCAAATATAAAAGATGCTAGAATAAGAAGAGAATCTGGAAAATGGACTGGAAATGAAAATAAAAATTAGAGGATATTATCTGGTATGAATTTAATAGGAGAGGACATTTCAAAACTAACTATCCAAAACTAATATAAAAAATATGTATGAAAATAAAGGAAAGAATTATGAGAATGATATGAAGGCCCCCTAGAGTACCTCTGAGGATAGATCTAGTGAATAAGAATCATCTCATGATGATAAAGTTGACATAGAAAATATGTGTTTTATGACAAAAACATTTGAGGTAAACATATAATCTCCTACACAAAATTTTTGTTATTATAAAAATGAAATTGATTGTAAAAATATGACATGTAATGAATTACATGAATACGGTAACATGATGGAAGAGACATGTGATGAACAAAAAGATAAATATAAATCACTAAAGATTCAACATGCTCTCACTATAACTATTAAGTCTGAACATACTACTAAAAAGGAAAAATATTTTCAACAAATCAATGTAAATAACGAATTAAATATGTCTAATGATAAATTAAATAAATATCTAGAAAATTTTACCATTGGTAAAAACACTCATACTAAAATGATTTGTAGATAGATAGATCATAAATAAACATATCGTATTTCATATCAGTCTGGACAGAGAAACCTATCTAAATCACATTTTGTAACAAAATCATGAAAATATGTTCTTCTACCTAAAAATAAAAATTCTACTGTTACTTCGAGTTTAGAAAAATATTTTACTACCTCTAGTTTTTCTAGACCAAATAGAGTATATTTTTCTAATATGTTATCTAATGAATATAAGAAACCCACAAGGTAAATTTGGGTACATAATGTATTGATTACTGATTTCACTAGTCCCAAAGAAGTCTGGGTACCAAATTTTTTTTGATTGAATATTACATAGGAAAGATATTTGAAGAGCTCCTCAAAGAGACATTGGTACTTGGACAATGAATGTTCAAGACACATGATAGAATATTATTCAATCATCAAGAACCAAATCAAGATTAATGGATGATACTTCACCATTAGTGACAATTCAAATGGAAAAATTGTTGGATTAGTCCAGATTCATAACTCTAACTCAGTTTTAATATCTAAATAACATTATTTATGGATTGAAATATAACATTCTTTGTATTTCACAATTTATGTGATGATGTATTTGATTTTAAATTTGAAAATTATTCTTTCAATGTTTTTAACTCAATAAATGAATTAGTATTTTAGGATTTTAGAAACTAAAATGTATATTTTATAAACATAGATTCCTTAGTTTCTCAAAATGTTTCTTGTTTATGTGAATTTCATAAAGAGTCTTGGATTTGGAATAGGAGAATAAGACACATTAAAATACAATCTCTTATAAAGCTTACTAAAAAGTTACTATTCAAGGATCTACCCAAACTCGTGTTTCCAAATGACAAAGTTTGCAATCCTTCTCAAAATGGTAAATAGAATAAGATATCATTCAAATCAACAAAATAAGTTTCATCTTCTCAACCATTAGATTTAGTTAACATGGACTAGTTTATATCATCTTGAGTTTCTATATTAAATGGGAATCACTATGTCTATGTTATTCTAGATGACTATTCTGTATATACTTGGACTTATTTCGTAGCTCACAAAAGTAAAACATGTACTTACTTCACTATGTATGTTAAAATAGTGGAAAATCATAGTGTACATAGAATAAAATACTTATGAAGTGATCATGTCCATGATTTTGATGATAAAGTAATAAAATCATTTTACTCACAAAATGGCTATAGTATTGACTGCTTTATTCATAAGACACCTCAAAAAATGGAGTTGGGGAATGAAGAAATAGAACCTTATAAGAGATAACCCGGAAAATGATTAATGAATCAGATTTACCTATTTACTTCTGGGATGATGTTGTGAATACACCTTGCTACATAATTTATAGACTCTTAATTAGACCTATCCTCAAGAAGACTCCTTTTGTGTTGTGGAACAATAGAAAACACAAAATTAGATAATTCAATGTTTTTTGTCGCAAATTCTATATCCTTAATACAAAGGACAATCATTACAAAATCACATCCAATACTGATTAAGGAATATTTCAAGGTTACTCAACCTCTATTAAAGCCTTTAATAAAAGAACCAAATGTGTGGAAGAATCAGTGCTTATCAATTTTTATGAAACAGATCCACATGAAACTAAGAGCACCATAGAAAACCTTAAAGATGATATGTCAAACCAAGACATAAATGAAAAATCATATAATCACGTTGTCAATAAATCTACTAAATCAAACAGTTCTAGAAATTCTTCAAAATCTGAACATGATGACCCTGAACCCGTAAATGAAGATTAAGTAACTAGCCCCTCCATTTCATGAACAACTAGAACCCTAAAGATCCGTCCTTTATATGCATCTTTTGGTGACATAGATAAAGGGACACCGACTAGAGATTCTAGTAGATATATGGATAAACATCGTGATTTCATTCCACAACTTCAACCTAAAACATTTATGAGTTAATTAAGGAGGAATTTTGGGTGATTTATATAAAAAAAATAAAATATCTAATTTGAAATAAATAATGTTTTGAATCTTGAGGATCGACCCAAAGTCAACATGACCATAGCCACTATGTATGCGTTTAGGAATAAAGTAGATACATCTGGTAATATTATTAAAAATTAATCATGATTTGTTTCAACAGGTTATAGTCAAGAAGAAGTTATTGACTATGATGAAAAATTTTCGCCTGTTTCTAGAATGGAGGCCATCATAATGCTATATTCTGATGATACCCATCTTAATTTCAAACGTTATAAATAAGAAGTGAAAAGGTAATTCCTAAATGTATATATATTTGAGTATGTTTTTGTGAAACCCCCCTAGTTTTTCAAAACCTCATTTTAAAAATCATTTGTTCAAATAATCAAGGTATTTAAATGGTTTAAAACATGCTCTAAGATCTTTGTATGATAGACTATGTACTTTTCTCATTACATAATGTTTTACAAAAGGAATTTCGGATCATAAAGTTTTTATAAAATTAATTTCAAATGATGTTTTCGTATTTCAAATTTATGTAGTTGCTATTATTTTTGGATCATCATGAAATTATTTATTTAGTTATTTATCTAAATTTTTCCAAAGTGAATTTGAAATGAGTTTGATGGGTGAAATCAAATTCTTTCTTAGATTTCTTATTTTTTAAAATATAGAAGGTATCATTTTAAATCAAAGTAATTAAAAAAAGATCTTTGAAAATGTTTTGACATTGATATCATTAAATATAATAACAATCCAATGAGTACTACATGTATGTTGGATCCTGATGATGATGGAAAATCTATTGATCAGACCACTTACAGAGGAATTAAATGAATCTTTCCCTACTTGACTGCTAGTAGGCCCGATTTATTGTTTAGTGTGTGTATGGGTGCCATTTTTCAAGATAATAGAAAATAATCTCACATAAATTTTGTTAAATTTATTTTAAAATACCTTAAACATACTATCAATTTAGGATTGCTTTAACCTAAAGCTAAATAAATTGATATCTTGAGTTATTCAGATGCCGATTTTGGTGGATGCTAGCTAGATAGAAAAAGAACCATTGGGAAATGTAACTTTTTCAGAAATTGTTTTGTTTCATAGTGTAGTAAGATAAAAAATTATATTGCAGTATCTACAACTAAAGCTGAATACATAGCTATTGGTAGCTATTGTGATCTGATTTTTTGGATGAAACAAAATCTACTAGAATATTGATATCAATTTAGAAATATAATAATAAATTGTGTCCATATAAGTTCAATTAACTTTTCTAAGAACCGAGTATCTCAATATAGAACAAAAAATATTTATGTATGACATCACTTTTTAAGAGATAATTATCAAAAGGTTGATATCACATTAGAATTTATTGACACTTAATATCATCTAGATGAAAAAATCACTATGCCATTGAACTTTGAAATAATGAACTACCTAAGAAACGGGTTAGGAATGATCAATCAGTAAGACATTAGGATTCTATTCCTTTGAACTCATTATGTGAAGTTTTCATTTAGAAACCGACATAGTTTTCATGCCGACACTGACACAGTTTTAATGCTGAAGCCGATACATTTTTTATCCCATCACTGATGCTTTTTCATGACGACACCGTTAGTGTTATGAATAATTTTTCATGCCTACACCGATTCTCAGTCATGCCAACATTATTAGTTTTATGAAAATTATTTTGTGATGACACTGAGGACTCTTTGTTTCTAAATGTTTTATGTTCATATCATAATAAAAGAGTCTCATTAATTTTTTTGAACCTATATTATGTTTTCTTGATTGCGTAATTTCAAAATCCCAAAAAGATATAAATTTTTATCGATCCACTCAACACCTTTACCACTACACTCTCTTTGTCGCCACTACCTCTATTTACCCCTGACCATTCACCTTCTATCCTCCAGACTGAACTAATTGGAATGGAATGTGTGAAGAGATATCTTGAATATGGTGAGTATCATGATTAAAATAAAGAGAAATGTGAATAGAGAAAGTCGTAAGCTACAGTAAATCCAGTATTGGCAAACCATGTTGTAACCTCTATGAAATAATTAATGGAAGAATGTCACTTTGAGAGAAAGTAATTGTGGTTAAAGGTGCTGCAAGATCAAGGATGGATTTATTGGTTCACAAAAAATGACATAGTGTTCTACTCGAATCTAGTACAATAATTTTAAATAATTATGGATCTTATGTTGGAAGTATGTGTTGTAGCCTGGGTTAATTAGATAGTAAAAGGTAAGAGACTCTCCTTATCTTCATAACGCTGGGATGAATGTCTTTATGTTCCTCATGAAGGAATATTTGATGATTATCAAAGTACTTATCCACCCAAAAGTGATTTATTTTATTATGAGATAGCTTAGAAAGAGATAACCAAAAATTTGGATGATAGGATCCCAATTTTATCAGAGATAAATTGAATGTTCCGAATATTATTTATGTTTATTTAGAACCAGACATGTCCCATGAAAGTGGACTTGGCTTCTCACAAATATCAGGATGTATACTTGGTTTATTTTATATATAAATTATTCAAATTCAATATGTGTAGATATTTGATTGTGAGCATATTTTATATGATAAAACCTAGTTTTAAGTAAGATTATTTGTTCCAATATAGAATAATTTCAGCAATGCGAAAAGAGAACGGTTATGTAAGTGATGTTGATGATGTAGTAGTTACTGAATGTAGTGGAATCTTTTTAAGTTCTGACATCTGTAAGAGAATTAAAATTAACTGGAACCCATTGAAGAAGGAATAGAATAGTGATGAATATAGACTATATAAAAATTTCATCCCTATAGATAATCCTGATAGACCATGGAATCTAGTGGATCCAAGTCTCGTTCCAAATTATCACGTAATCTATTCTTCGGATTAGGAGAAGGAGCCTGTTCATCCAGTCAGATATTAGGGATCAACAATTGTTGATAGAAATGACCCAGACACAACTGGACCAACAAAAATTGTTTTTATTGGACCTTCAAGTCCACCATTGGACTTTCATTCTCAGGAACATGTTCTCTAATCTATTGGAAGTGAAGAGATAGAAGTGGAAGGAAGTGTATAATATGTTATTGAATTTAGTGAAGAGGAAGATAATTAATATAAAGCTGGTAGTGGGGAGTGTAGTTAAGAATCATGTGGTGAAGAAAATTATGATAATTCTGATGATGAAAATGGCAATGAAAATGATGAAAATGGTGACAATAAATAATCTAGAGAAAGTTGCAGTGATAGTGAATCTGATCGTCCATATGGGAATCCAGATGCTGTTAGTATGGAGATTGTTGAATCTAACACCGGTGTATCTGTTGAGGGTGTAATCAAGATGAATGTGTTTCTCCAAAAGATCCAGTTTCAGAAGCTATATATACTAGAAAAAGTACACTACATAAGTAGTAGGATCCAAGGAAGAGGCATTATCTAAGGGAGAGAAAACTACTAATAAGACTAACACTGGGGGTGCCTCAAGAAAGAGTAGCTCATGATAATGAATATCATAAACTTGGAAGAGTATGTCTTGATACTGTTACACATTTGGATTCAAATATAATGGTTGAATGGGAGAGGAATCATGGGTATCTGGCATTGGGATTAGATTATGATGATTCAAATGATGAAGTCTTTTTTACTTTCTGTAAGGGAACCAGTGGCTAAGATCTCTTCTAGTGACCATTTCACTAAGGCCAGTTTTAAAAACTTTAAGTAAGACATATGTTAATAATTAATACACTCAGTATAACCTTAGATGGTATATGAGATTGATGAAGCAAGGAGAGAGAAAAGTGAACTGAATGACAATTTGAAAGTAATCCGGTCTGTGGATGAAAGTGTATGGAAAATTGAAACATCTAGTTCTACTCCTTCCTCAATAAGTGCATCTCAAGATGTGAAATTTTAGTATCCTAGATGATTATAAAATAAACTTATCCCAATATGATTACCACAATTGATGAAATTGTGGCAAAGAACACAAAACATGGGAATGAGATGAATAAGATAACCACTAATGTCAATGCTTTAACCATTGAGTATATGACTACAATAGAGAAAGTCATGAAAGGAATTGAAGATCATATTTCTCATTTTAAAAAACATGAATATTCCAAAATGAGAAAATATGTTAATGAAATTTACACCTCTGCTCTTGATTCAGCCTCTGCTCCACATATTGAGCCTTCACAATCTATGGATATTTCTACTGTCAGTTTAGTTTAGAAAGAAGAGTTGAATTCCTTAATTTCCTATATTTAAATGGTTTGGGAAAATTTAGATATGGTGCATGAAAATTTGATTTATTATACAAGGAGGGATTCATAGGCTCAGGATGAGATCAAAAAAAAGTTTAGTGAGTTTTACTCCAATCTCATTTCAAAGCATCAAATGAGCAGTCTCTTTATGTATTTGGCTATAAATGCCACAGTTCCTCCAGTAAAAAATGTTTCTAAAGATTTGATTAAGAATCATAGAGATTTCACTCCTTTTTTAGACATGTTCATAGAAAAAAAAGATGATTTTGAAATGGAAATGAAATATGGTGGTGAAATTATTGAAGATTTAATCAAGATATTAAAACCATATATCCATGTCCAAAGTGAATTCGTCATGGTGCATGCTGCTGCACCACTTTTCCCTACTAGTTTAGTTGATTCTCAAGATCTGATTTCTGTTTCTTAGTATTTATATCAGATTATACCCATCGTTGTTGAAACTTTTCAGCCTCAACTTATTTTTCAAAAAAGACCTGCCCTATATTTTTACAGTTCCTAAAGGAGTGCCCCTACTGTCACTAAAAATCCATTCAGAACCTCCTCCTTCTTAGCCTCACCCATTTTCTAGACCATAAATTTAACCTTATGATAAGGGGAAAGAACCCCTTCACCTCATATATTAGGGTGGAGTAATTCTTTTTAATAGAGATGATTTCTTGTACTTTTGGTAATTCAGTATAATTATCTTATGAATGAAATTTCACTGCATCTAATTTTCTATTTTTAGTCTGTTCACCTCACACTTTTTTCTAATCCCATATGAGTTAGAACATTACAAAAACATTAATAAGGAATTATAAATAACATATTTAATCATTCTATCTTGGTACATAATAATTCCATGCTATGTGCTCTTCAAAAAGAGGAATATTGTTTGCCCATAGATATTATCGGCCACTATCTTTAACTACAATGATTTAAATTATCCCAAATATTGTCATATATTAACAAATATCTTTCCTCATGTCAGATCCTAAAGTATGTGATAATATTTTCTTGTATATCAACTCATTTCATTCATAAAACTATTTATGTGTGTTTATCCCTAAAAATGATTATAACAAATAATATATGTGTACTAATGGGTATTAACACTATCTAACATTGATAAACTGTAAAACAAAAAAAAATTTAAAATTATCTATGTACGAGTCACTGACACCAATATACTGATGGCTTGCCAATAGATAGGTGAATCAGTGTTTCATATGACTCACTGACGCAGACGACTCACCATCGCATACAACTCACAAATGTCGGCAACCTACCGTCAGTCAAAGTGACCTACCATTGCATGGTTCTACTAACACAAGGACTCACCATCAGTTGAAAGGAGTCATTATAAGATCAACTATCTCACAGAAATAAGGAAGGACTCAATATTGAAACTATTCAATGTTGTAATGAGTCACCTACGAATGGAAAGGCCGATAGAATGACATACCAATGGGTTGATTCAACAACAAAAGGAGACACCGACAGAAGGATACCTTGATAGACGAGTCACCGATAGATATTTTAAATCATAATTTACTAATATTATTTCTAATGATCATATTTTTTTCATTTAATGATCTTGACATATTTTTTACCCTTTTTCGGAATTTTAGTAGACAATACGATGTACGATGAACCTATTCACGTGGAATGACCATGCTCTTTGTCGAGCCTCAAAAAATAAGAAGCTTTTATAAAGAGAGAATATATAGAGAAGTGAGGAGTGGTGAATTCTTGTGAATGAGAGAGAGACATACTATCATCTAAAACTCTCCTTCAATCATTGTAATCTAAAAAAAATAACAACACACAAGGAAATCTCAACCGTGATGAAATTCGAAATGAGAAACTAATTCTTCAAATCAATGAACGAAACAATACACATGTGAAACCATACATGTACATGGAAGCTAGAATATGACAATATTTTTTTTCAACTTTTAGAAGAGAAATCAAACTTTCTCTCTACTATATCTGATGAGTCAATAGCAGTATATTAAGACACACAAATCCTTTTAAATCCTTTCTCAAAATTTTTTTCTCTCTTGTTGCATTTTTACATACTTTTAAGCAGTGTGGGTATCTGTCTGTTAAGCACACGCTATCTCCAATATCAAACTGAACGATATAAGATATACATCAAATCAATGTTTCTTACACCTTTAACTACTAGGGATAAGTGTGGAAGGGGTCCTTGTGTGACCTGGTTGTTTGTACCCATGAAGAACAATGCTAGAGTTCTTGTGACCTGGGCAACCTATGTCCTATTGCGAACCCCGATCGAGGGTGAGGTTAAAACAATTTATTAATTTAAAATTCTTTGTTGAAGGTGGTCACCATGTGGGAAGATTAAGTATCTTCTGGATACTGAACCTCTTGTTATATTTCTATTTTGTTTTACCTTTTATTTTTAATATGTTTTATCACATATTTCATAAAACTAAATTGAAATCTAATAGTTAGTCAAAGTAAGTGTATATAACAGTATTGACATATTAGGTTTTTTTAAAAAGTTTTATTAATTATAAAATTGATATGGCTGTGAACTAATCACTCTTTTTAGAAATTAATCGAACAGTCACGTTCTTATAAATTCACTAATAGATAACTGAAAAATGAAATTTTAAATTATGGGGGTATAATAAATAACAGTTTTTAACAAAAAAAAATTATAATAAATTCACACATCTCTTTAGTAATCTACTCCAAAAAAAACATTTATTTAAATTTGATAACCAGTGGATAATGAATTTCATGAATTTCTTGATAGATTTATCCCATGAATTAATTATTTTAAATATGGTCATGAAAAATCTTGATTAACTATGAGATTACAACATAAAATATTTTTTCAATTTGGTAACATTGATTTATAATAACCATAATTGAATATTAATAAATCAAACATATAATATACATAAAAATGGATATTCACAATATATCATAACAAATAGGTTGTATAATAACTTTATATACTATCATAGGTTCATAAGATAATGTATTTCCCAAAGAATAAAATTGTAAAAAAATCCATTTTTTCAATAGTAACTATAAAACTATAAACTCTTAGATAGAGAGATACTAAAACAGATATTTAAATACCCAAATTTTTCTTTATATGTATTATAAAATACATAACACAGATTTATATACAAGAAAATAGTTGTTAAAATGGGGTGTGTCTCACAAAAGAATAAAGTGAGATGAAAATCTGTTACCATAAGTATTTACTTCCTTCATACATGTAGGAACCTCACATATAATAAAACGTAGTTTGTAATAATTATATTATATTATCATAATTTTATATATTATACAATATATAATTTACTTATGTCCATTTATTACCTATTTATAAACAATTCCCTAATAAATTAAATTTCAATTAATAAATGATTTTTACATATGTTTTTATTTTTTATTTTTCCCCCTTAAATTGACCATATAGAATTCACATCCATAGTAATAATCCGCAATTTTTTTTCATATTTAATAATAAATAATACTTTTAATACCAATAATGATATATGGTTTAGAGACAAAAAGTATGTTATGATCATAGAGATTGTTGGCCATAAAAATGCATGAGTAATATATTAGTTTTACCAAGGTCCATATAGACACAAGGTAATTAATATTTTTTATTTTTATAATAATAATAATATCAAAAATAATAAATAATTCATTTAAATATACTTATGCATATCATCCATGTAGTGTGGTTATAAAAATAAATAGTCACATTTCCTCGTGAAGGCGATAGTCCATATAAACATGAACAATGTTATCATTTTATTGTGAGTGAAAATGTAAGAAGTGAAATAAGATATTATATTTTTATAATGAATAATAGTCCACGAATATAATAATTTTTTCTTATATATAACATATACTCCTTACATTTATTATCATTATCATCCACTAAATTTTTTGTTGAAAATTATATCACATTGCTTCATGAGGTGGTAGTAAACCTTACAGACGAGACACATTATCGTATTTTCTAATGAATGAAAAGTAAAATATATATATATATATGATATAATGAATGTTGATGTATAATTACTTTATAAATATAATATATATACTTTTGATCCTTCATCATACCCATCCATAATAAGTGTAAATTGTTAGTATTTAAAACAGATTTAATACTTTAACAATCATATCAGTTTTGATAATTTACTGTCACATCACATATATTAAAAATAATTTATGTTTAAAAGATTAATTTTTTATTACATGTTTTAATAATTTTTATGAAAATGGCTTAAATTATTACTTCATGCTACTAAATTTCTATTTACATATGAATAATTTTTTTTGTTCATATATTTTTTTGTAGATCCTTGTAAGACACTAAGGCTAGTGCTCAACCTGATAGGGGACCCATTGGGTCTACCCTATGGGAAGGCCAGCCACATGTAGCCCACAAGGAGGCTATAGATCTGGGATTCCATAGAACTCGCTATTTGTGTGCGTGCCATTTCTTATGGCCTATATAGAAAACTCACTAGGTGTATGGGTTGGGATAGGTAGAATTTTTGGTCATAGGTCTGTGTGTGTGAAATTTGTAAACTGATGTTGATCCCTGATAGCCAGCTAGAATTATGGATCAGCACCACTATAATGATATGTCGATCATCCTCCATTTCTATAAACTGATTTGTGAATCCTTTTTTGCTGCTCATTATTTTATAAAACCTTAGATAGATCATCGAACATAGGATCAATCAACTATATACTATTCAATCTATCACATTATAATTTTAACACCCAATCTTCATCATTTCAATTATACATATCACATTCCTTGGACGCCCATTGATTATCCAGTTCATTGGAGAATATTATAGAACTCTTGATGAATATAACCAATTTTCCTTTATCATTTTGATTTTTCTTGTTTTGAATCTGCAACTCTCTAAGAATATTCTATCGATAATATAGTAGTTTTACTACTTCTTTAAGCATCCCAATTCTCACCTTAACATAGCTTTCTTCACTAGCTTGGAGCCTTATCTAGAGGTTTAAGAAATGGTGAAGGCATTACACATCAATGGTAGATCATTTTTTATCTACTGTTAAATTTCAATGGTGGATCATGTTTATACACCACTATACTTAAATTATGGATCATTTTTGTCTAATGTTACACATCAATTGAGGGTCATTTCTATCCACCATTACATTTCATCAATTGATCATTTTATTTCCCACTATAAATCATCAACAGTAGATCATTTTTTCGACCGGTAGTTATTTTTTTATTTGTTCTTTTTCATCATTAGTATTTTGGTTTTTCTACCATTAAAAATCCACAATGGCCGAAAATCTATTTTTATAATAATATAATCCAACAATATCATCAATATTTCTCAATCATTGGATTTCCAATAGTATTTCCTACAAACTGCATCAGAAAGGCTTTGTTGTAGCCCTTAATATTTTTTCTATTAATTCTATTTTTTATGGGTGTAGTAGAATTTACATACAGTTTGATGTATTTTTTAATTTTTATCAGAATATTTTTAAATGGGTGTGTTTTTACTTTCAGACCATTGTATATTTTATGGGGGAACCATCAAAATGATCATGGTAGTATGTTTTAGGTTTAATTCTTTATATTCTCAGATGTATTAATTTTGTTCCAGCGTCTTCATTCAGTGGGTTCTGGTGTAACATTTTCCACTATCATAATTTATCTATCTTTAGTCATCTACCACCATTGGATATCAAATATTAGAAACTTTTTCTTGCTTCTCATGAAGGATTTGGTTTCTCATTTTCCTTGAAATTGTTTTATTTTTGTTAGATTTTTTTATTTTTGGTTTGAAAGTACAATGATAGAATCATCTCTATTTCTCCAACGTTAGTCCGCCACAACTCTTTATATTTAGTTGTAAAATAAATTATCCATCGTTCCAATTTTTACAGTGGTTGGTATTCTCCTCCACCACACTCTATTTTTAAATAGTTAGACATCAATTGTATGTTAATCTACAAAAATCATTTTTAATCAACCATTTGTTAAAAAAATATAAAATTTTTATTTATTATTTTAATTTCTACTATTCAAATAGTTAATTAATTAATTATTTCATTATATTATGTTGAAATTTTTATGGAAGTGTATACAAAAAAATTATACTATTATTTTATATAAACCTATTTGTGTAGCCTAAAAGTCATGTGATTCTATGTTATTAAAGCATTTCTCGATCTGTATATTATATAATAAAATATTTATGTATAAATTTTCATATAATTTTTTATTTTTTATAATTTATTTACTTAAAATTTTAATTATATTAGATTAATATTTCATTATTAAATATAAATCCTAATTGTAATTATGTTATCAAATGTGACATTAAAAAAATATATAATGGTCATATTATTTCATTATAATTCTCTATCATGTACCATGTAGATAATGGATATGGACACACCCCAAGAGAATCATTTATTTCATGAGCTGGGATATATTTCATAGGAGTAGTAAACACTAGTGCTGATCATTTGATAGAAAAATTATGATAAAACATCAAGATTCTTGTTTCTCTCAATTGCCTATGAACTTATTTGACTTCTTTACTTTGAATATGATCATATAAGGGCATTATCTTCACCATATATTGTTTATATGTAATCAAATATCATCAAGACTTAACATCATTGAAATTTATGATCATCTTCTAATTTTCCTGTATTATTTTTTATTAATGTATTTTTTTCTTATTCTTATATTTATTCATGTATGTTTTATGCATTTCTCCATAAAAATATAGTATTATATTCTCTGATCATTCCACCATTAAAAAATGAAATAAGTTTTATAACTCACAATAAAGTTTTACATAAAAGGACTACATTAGTCTCCTATAAAATAATGGGTTGTGATTTCGGGTTCTTATATAAGGAAGGGACTGTAATAAGGATATCTCACCATTAAATGTGAGGTTCTTAGTGGGTGAAAATTTCCACAAGGAAAAAAAGATTATTGGAGATTTTACATGGATTTTTGTGATCTAAACCATAATAAATCATTGTGTTATTTCTTTATTTCAACTACATATCTTTTTGAGAATACTTCAGTCGCTATAAAAAATATTTTTTAAAATATTTAATTTTTATCCATTAAAATTTTAAATCAATATTCTCCCCCTATAGTCTTAGTGGAAATAACAAGGGATCGACTAATTTGTATCAATTTGTAGGAACATACTTCAAGGATATTTTGATTCTCTAATTATTTATATTTATTTTTTTAACTCTTTTCTAACTATGAATCATAGACATAACATTCTAAGGAATAAAAAGAATTTTTTTATCTTAAGAAGGAAAGTTTCAAATCTATTGATGGATAGATCTAATAAAATCCCTCATTCATTTATAGACTGAATATGGATAATGGAATGAGATAATGGAATGCATAATTAAATGACTATGTGTGGAACACTATACTATGATGGATAATCTAAATAAGCTACCCAAAGAGGATGTCGTGAAACTGGTTGGTAATTAAATTATAAAATATGTTTCTGAATTATAATTTAACAATATTTTAAACTATGCAACATGATGAAGTGTCTATATACATTTTTTATCTCATGAGTCTACCTTTTATATATAAATGATACATCAAGTGACTAATTATAAGACTAAAAATATAAAATGATTCAGGATTGGAATGATCTAAATAGAATACCAGGACATCAAGATGGGAGATAAAAAAAAATTTGAACTACATGTTACATCGGTTTACCAGTATAAAAAATGGTATGAGTGATCTCGGAATATTCATGGACAACACAGCTCAAGCAGAAAGTGTATTGTGTATCTTTAAAAATATATCATGAAAAAAATGTGTCCATTGATGAGAGTACGAATTTGAATAGCAATACATTAAATAAAAAAATAGGCACTCTATTATTGTCTGAGTTAGAGATTAAAAATATTTTTGATGAGGATAATAAAAAATATAAGTTATTTCATTTAAAGAATATGTAATTGATATCTCTAATTCCAATAAATATGAGTTCTAGTACTATGATAAGGATTTGGATCACATCAGAAAACTGATTTTCATGTTCGTTAAAAACCAACTCTTGGAAGATGGTTTTCAATTAGAATTCCAAAAAAGACAATAATAAATATAGTACATAAAAACAATGATGTTTTATAATTTTCCTTTTTTGTGTCAATGAAGAAATGTCATATTTTTAATGACTATCATAAACTAAAATATCCAAATAAATTCAAAGAGAAATGATAAAGGGAAAAAATATTTTAGGGTGGTTGGGAATTCCTAGATAGTTATTACTCAAGTGGTGATTCTAGAAGTGAACATGTGACAAGTAAGCTTGAAATTATGGGTATTCATTATGAAGTAAATATTTCCCTCTTTACTCAATTAGTAAATATGGAAAATATTTATCATAGTTATTTACTTGAAAATGAAACTGAAATTTATTTTTATCTGTGGTCGGATTCAGATTCTATATGTTCCAAAGTTAAAGAATTACTTAATGAAACCGAATAATTTATGAATGATGTAGTAATAATAATTGAAAATTATTCTGACATTAAATAATGAAAAATATTTTTATTAAATTAAATGATAAAATGAAAAGGGTAGACAATAATATGAAAATATGTTCTTCTAAAATGATAAAACTAAATATGATTAGAACTCTAAATTACTAAAACTAAAAGGTGAAAGTGAAATAGTAAAAAAAAAATTAGGTTATTAAATTATAAATACTAATAACGAAATTTAATTTAGTTTTAGTTGATATGACCAATGTATAAAATGAATGTAATAAATAAAATAGTGAAACTAAAAAAACTTAACAAACACAACATCTAGAACCAATGAAAAATTCATTACATTTTAATAAAATATTAAAAAGTAGAATATTAATTTGAAAGATGATGTTGTTCATCATAATGTGGATTACCTAAATTTCTAATAGGGTAAAAAATGATTAGTTCATTTATTCAATTAATAAGATCACTAATAATATTTTTTTGGATAAAACAGTATAAGTACATGTTTTAAAAAGAATGACATTGTTAAAAGATCAAAAGGAGGCATTTCCAGTGTATCAAATTTTAAATATATAATGAAGGTAAATTATGATAATGAGTGTAAACATAGATTTAACATATCATTTGATAATAATATAGTTTTTATCACTAATTATTTACAATATAAATATCTAACTAAAATATTCCTTAGATCTTTTTGGGTGCCTAAAGATCTAATTAAATCAAATTGGGACAAAGTTGCCAGAGGTATCAAAACAAGCTGTTTGATTGTTTAATTTAATGAAATCCCTATTTGAAGTGTCTTTGTCTTATGGTACATGGAATGTGGCTACTCCCAGAATATGTCATGCAATATTTCATAATTACTATCATTTAATTAATGTGACTGTTTCCATTTCACATTGGGAGACAAAAGTAAATTTATGATAGTTGGTATTGGTGATGTTTGTTTTTCTATATAAATTATTATGTAAAAATTATTAAATGTTCATTGTCTAACCAATAATCTTAAAATAATATCAGTTTTATGTGATAATAGATTAAATGCTGTATTTTAAAATTATAAATTATCTACTCCAAGAAAGATATTTTTTTTTATTTTTTTCTAATATAAATGAAAATGTGTATACTGTTGATTTTTATGATCTAACCAAAAAATTATTATTTTATAAATGTTATAAAAGGTGATGAAATTATATGGAATAAGATGATTGGTTTTTAAAATTTATAATTTCTTCACAAACTATCAAATAATGAATGGATTATTATAATTCCCATGTATCATGAAAGTATATACTTTATGTGGGATTCCTTCTTAAAATGTAAACATCATAAAGAATTATTTAAACCTATAAATGATTTTATTACTACTAAATGTTAAGAATTATTGAAAATCAGATTTTTTTAACCAAATAAAACTCGATTGTTTTGATGCGAAATGTTATTATTATTTTATTGTTGATTATTATAGTATATTATAATGTATTTATTTCTCAATGAATAAAAATGAAACATTATATAAATATTTTTTCATTTTGTAAGTGTATTAAAATTATAAAAAATTATTCAATTATCTCTATTAAATGTAATAAATTTTTTGTATTTATGACTTTATAAATTGATAAAAATAATTAATCAAATTGATATAAGCGATTTTACTCATCCCCTAGGACACCACAAGAAAATGGTGTCATAGAAAGAAAGAAAATATCTACTCAAGATATGACATAGTCTATGATATTAGAATTTAGTGTACCTAATTAATTTTGTGAATAAGATATAAATATATTTTTCCCAATTTTTAAAAGTGTTTCAATTAAAACATCTCTATATAAGACCCCTTATTTACTTTTCAAAGTGATTATACTTAATGTTTGTTATTTTAGTTTCTTTGGGTGTACTATTTTTATCTTAAATACAAAAATATAATTTAGAGAAAAATTTCTCTAAATAATATGATGGGGTATTATTTTCATATTTAAATTCTTGAAAATATTATAAAGTTTCCAATTATAAAACATTAGTTATTAAATAATCCATAAATTTTATTTTCCTTTAAAACAATTATAATTAAAATGATTTTGAAACTGAAAATTAAAAGTATGATTTTATAGAATTTTTTTTGGAGAAGATAATGACCAAGATAATGATAATGAATTAGTTTATGGTGAGAATATATCTCTGTAACAACTAGGACTTGCAGACAGCACCGACACCTCGCCTTAACAAGGTCATCAGTTCTTGCCCCGTCAGGTACCACTAGCAGCCACACAGACATGTGGTCCCCACATTGGGGCCAACCCACGGCCCGAACGGGTCATGTAACTAATGACTGTACCCAAAGGCCTACACATTTACTTTCCAGTGTGCATTTTCCTCACTTACACACACTCTAGGAAACATCCCAAAATGTCACCCATCCTGATGACTATATCAGGTCAATCAAGCTTAACTATGGAGTTATATTCTAGTAGGATCTTGAATAGGAAGGTAAACCCTATTGACATGAGTAATTTCATTTAGACATTTAATCCTTTATCATTATGGGGTGTTATATTCATCCCTCCCATTTAGAGAAGAACGTCTTCATTGTTGTCCCTACATCTCAACTTAGAAAGTGCATCAAACAAAAGGTTGGGTTCCTCATTTGATACCAAATGTAAAAACGTGGCCCCACTGAAAGCATAAACACCCCTTCTTAACATGGTCATTGGGTCCTAGACCGCCTGGTACCCCTAGTTTCCCCACAAGAACATGGTCCTCACCCCAAGTACCACCCACATTCCCGAACATGTCATCTAACTAACGACTATCCCCATTAGCCAACACATCTCCTTTTTAGTGTGATTTTTCCTCACCCACAAAGACCATGGAAAACTTCCCATAAGTGAATCCATCATGGCCACTACTCTAGGATAAGAACACTTAACTATGTATTTCCAGTGAGGTAGGCTCTCGAAAAGGAAGATGCACCTTGTCGACCTGAGTCATATCATTTAAGCATTTAATAGTTTATCATTATGGGGTATTATATTAGTGTAACATCCTATTACTGTTTTTGTGTATTTATAAAACCTTTTGTGTTAAATTATTAATTTCTTATGTGGGAAAAAATTATTTGTCAATGAATTTCTGATAAATGTGTTAAAGTGCTTAACCACCAGTTAACATCTTAGAATATTCAATTGAATATTTTTGGTGTTCCACACTAAGTTGGTGCATGATTCTGAGGCCCAAAAAGCGTCGATGAATAATGAATAAAAAAAAGAAAAATAATATATTGGAATAATTCTTTTTATTCAATATAATTGAATAACTCCAAAATGGTACATCATATGTGAAATACGAGATCATTTTTATGTCTGAATTACTATTTTTACCCTAGAAGACTTATAATATTCGAAGGTTCTAGAAATTTTGATGCCTCGCTCATGATATTAATATATTAAATAATTTTAGATAAAATATTTATTGAAAAAAATTAAATATATCCCAAACAGTGTGTTGTATGAGAAATATGAGACAACCGCTGGGTCCAAAATTAGTGTTTTACCTTAGACGAGGTATAACATTCGTTATTCTCAGGTGATTGGATGCCACTCTTGTAAAAATAACCCTTTTTATTTTATTTTATTAATTGTTCCAATTTTTAATTAATAAATCATTAATATCTCTCATACGGTTCATCATTTGAGATATTCAAGACCACCATTGTTTCTAGAATAAGGTGTTTACCCTATATAGGGTATAACATTTATTCTCAAAAAAAATTTGATGTTATTTATTTTTTTATTAAATAATTAATTTTAATTTTAATATATATATGTAAATATATAAATTTATATATTCGTATATATATATATATTAACGCTTCATCTTCTTCAAACCCTTTCTAAACACCATTATTGGCTGATCCATGTTTTTATAAGCTTCATTATTCAACCATTTTCTACAGTTTCTATCACCATCACATTTAATGAGTGAAATTAATGAATATGTTATTAGTTTTTTTATATAATGGGTTTTTAAAATCCGATTTTTGATTGATTTGGACCTATATGTTATTGAGGGTTTTAAAGTCAAGATACTCCAACCTTTGGGTTGATCTGATTGAGCCAAGTGATCGGAGACAACTTGTGTGATTGGCGATCCCCCATTGATCAAATACTGGTCTCTTGTCCAGTTTCATCCATCATAGCGACCTCGTCTGTTTTTCTTCCTTCTGTGTGTAGGGTCTTCTACCCATGTTCGTTATTCTTCTATTTTTTTATTTTTTTTATTTAATTTCTGTATTTTTTTAAATAATTTAACAAATGTTATAAATTTAATAACATCTTCATTAATGATCCGAATTACGTGTCCTCAGTACCATTAAATCTATCTTTATGAGTAGAATCTTAATAATATTTTTGTTTTAATGTAATCTAGGTATTCCTCGATCCAATTTTCATATTTTAAATGAAATTTATTAAATAATTTTATCAAAAGATAACTGTGTAAAATCATCGAATGATAATTTCAATAACATATCAAAGAATAATTTTAATAAAATTATCAATGATAATTCTTAAATAGTTTATAAAACAATGAGTTATTAAATTATCCAAATTAAAAAAAATTCAAAAAAATTATTGTTACGAATTATCTGAAAACAATTACAATGAATTATCTATGAATAAATGTTCTTGATTATTGTATTGAAGTTATAAATAAAAATCATCAAATGGAAATTTCATAAAAATCTACAAAATATAATCACAACTAATTATCCAAACATAGTTTCATGCAATTATCGAGATAATTATTAATATGATTGTATTGGAAAATTTCTTGAAGATATAAAAAATATAGTTATTGAATAATTTATCACCCGATAAATGAATAGACTTAATTAATTATTGTTTCATTATCATAGAATAATTTGATATATATATATATATATATAAACATCCTTTTTTAGTATAAAAAACAATAATTATGTAAAATACAAATTATGTTCTCAAATTAATTGATGGATATAAATTATTGAATGTGGTTTGTAATTATTCATGGGGATAAATTTTGTAATTAAACGCATTTAGGTAAATGATTTTAGAATTATTTTGGAGAGAAAAACTATAATTTCATGTGAAATTTCCTTTTTTTAGAAATAAAACAAGTATATTTGTTCTAGGAACCCTTGAAAAAATTTCATCATATTTATGTCAATGCATACGATAATAGGGTCATGAGGAGGTGTATTGAAACACACATGTTTGTTGATAATTTTCACGGAATTGACGACCTTAAGGTATGTGGTTTTATTCTGATTAGCCAAAGTTATTATCCTTGTATTACTTGATTTATTTTAATTGTTGATTTAAATTAAATTCTCAAATTGTAATTCAGTTACATTGATAAAAACTCAATTTCAGAGAATCGAGATATTTGAAATGGTTTGGGCATGGATATTTGGAAAATCCCTAATTCCACTGAATTTGGTGTGTTTACATAAATCATCTAGTTTAAATTGATTAATTTAAATGTTTGAATTGATGGAAAAGATTTCATCTAAACTGTCGAATTTAATTATTGAAAAAAATTATCTAATGATAGAATTGGTTTTAAATGGATTTAAAATGGGTGAAAATGGATTCAATTGATTTGATATAAACCCAGTGGTTTTGTCTTCTGATAAAATCATGTTTTTGAATAAAACATGTTTTTATTTTTAAATGAAAAGAAATTGGCACTTTTAAAATGGAAGAATGAGATTGATCCTATTTTTATGAATTTTGAAAATAGTTCAGCCATCATGTAAGAGTGCATGAAATCCTTAGGTAGTTAGTTAATTTTTTGGATACACTCTACATTACGAAAATATTCTAAAACATACTTTTGGCGGGTCACATCCCTGACAGGTTTATAATAAATCTCCTTTGGCTATTGTCATAGGGACGTGTGTATACACATTTTGTTGAGTTCAAATAGAGTGGGAGAAATACTGTTGTCGGTTAATACTATCATACCTTTTTGAATATTACCATGTTTTCCACATGTTTATTTATATTTGAGATATAGAAGAATTCCAATTATATTAAACTAATTTACATGCCGACCAATTTTTCATAAACTGTTTTATATAACTTTCTTATTTATGACAATGTTTTAGAAATATTCCCTCATTTTGAAAAGCCTTTTATTATTATATTTTCCCATCATTTGAACAGTATAGCATGATTTGTTTACATTTTATTTTAAGTTTAGAACCTGTTTAACATTATAAATTGAGTTAATTTCTATGATTAACCAATTTTTTGCATCGAATATGCAATCTTTAGTGAGACCCTACTGGGATTTTTAGCTCACACATTACCTTTTTCCTTCGAGAGTTTGTAAAATTTTTCCTTCCACATCTGAGTAAGGGGAAGTGATCTCATAGAGGTGGATCCATCTGTTGAGTGTTGGTCTTGGTGAGTTTTTTTCCTCAAGATGATGGGTTGTTTTACCTATTTTGGTGCATTGGTTGTAGTTATTTTGGATGGTTTATTCCTTCTTGAGTTCTATTAAATTACTCAAAGTGGAGTTTCTTTTGTTATGCATAATGTAAATTTTCATTTTTTCTGCATTGTTGGTGGGAAAAACTTTCCAACATACACGTTGTGTGATGCCAGGTGATAGTCACCGACCTTTGGGGATTGGGAATGTCCTTCTGGATATGTTAGGGCTGGCTCGATTATTTTGTTACCATTGTACCTGGGCTAGTTTGTGACAAAATGGTATCAAATGGAGGATGAGCCTTTGTCTTGAAGATAGTATGTGTTTGTGAAATCTTATCAGGAATTAGGAGGTAGTTTTGATTGTGTTCATGTCTAGATCTCACTACAATGATCCTCTAGTCTCCATTGGTTGTTAGGGAAAGTCGTCTTATGTATTATTTCACACCATTTCCCTTTATTTGATTTGGTTAAAGGGGAATCCAATTTTTTTTCTATTGAGAATAGTTTTCCCTATTGCTTAGTATGAGTGTTGTTATAATGTATTTATTTATCTGTTAATGTTGTGTAGAATCATGCATATTAGATGACATGCGAATCAGATCTAGGAATGGGTTACTACTGAACCTCAACAAGGGAATCCTTCTGTGGGTCAGAGTCAACTTGAGGTGGTCGTGCCTAATGTCCATGCTATGGGACAAGAACCACCACTGGTTCCCGTTCAGGCTATATCTGTGAATCCATAGGTGATCTTTCTTCAAAATCATTCTCAAGAGTTTCTTCGCCAGAATCCAGCAGTCTTTAAAGGCTCCATTGACCCTCAACATGCCGAGGAATGGTTCAAAAAGATAGAACGTCTATTGGTGTTCTTGGAAATACTGAACGCGATAATGGTGATGGGTGCCGCCTTCATGCTGGATGGACCGAGTTGGTGATGCTAGGAAACAATGGTTGTTGTGCGGAAACATGAGGGATTATAGTGTAATGAGTGAAAATTAATTTACACGTACCAGTTTCACATAGAGACAATGATTTTAGCCATGGTTTTTGATTTTTTCATGCTTGAACAGGCTGACAGAACAATGATTGAGTATTCAAATGATTTTTATTAGTTGGAGTAGTTTTCTTTCAAGATAGTATCTAATGAGAGGATGTAGGCTTGGAGGTTCTTGTTGGTAATTTGATCAGATATTCATTCTCAGGTTTTTTTCATGATTCCTATATATGCAGATGTACTAGATAGTGAGATGATGGTAGAGATGGACCTGGATGGAAAGTTAGAGTCATCGGGAGTTTTTTTTCTCCTAGTGGAAGTTTTGGTTCTTTCAATGCAAAATGGAAGTGTGATGATTCTAGAAAAACATATCGAGGGATGAGTCATTCCATACCTCCTATAGTTCCAGGTGTAAGATCTTTGATTTTTATTTGTGTGGAAAACATGGAAATTCCTAGAGGGTTCGGACTGAGCCACCCAAGAACTGTAGCTCTTTTAGACATTTAGGGAACTTAAAAAATTTCTACCACAACTTTTCCTCTCCGCAGAGTACAACATAATCATATCCTCCTCCTAAAATGATGGGCCAATAAAATTATTCTTGTATAAAAGGGTTCTAGTCACATGCATCTATAAATAAGCTTCTTCACATAGTGGAAGATTCTCTGGAAGAACCTCTACTATAGCTTCATGTTTAGTATATTCTCTACTTAATACCGGTGCATCTCGCACGTTTTATAACCCGTATCGTTAATCTAATTAATCTTCCTATGTTTCCACTAAATTATGAATTAGATATTATTATTCCCTTTTGTATAAAGAGATAGCAGAGGCCTCATCTTTTTTATGCGAAGGCATCTTCGTAGGCTTTTTGGGGCCAAAAGTATCCTATGGTTGGGAGGTTGTAACATTCCGTTACTATTTTAAAGAAATCACAAAACCTTGTATCTTAAATAATTAATTTCATCAGTGGAAAAATGATTTATCATCAATTTTATGATAAATTTCTTAATGACCATAACATCCAGTTAACATCTTGGAATATTCAATTGAATATTTTTGGGATTCGACACTGAGTTGTTGCATGATCCGGATGCATGCACTGTCTCAATGAAGATTGAATAAAAATATTAAATATAATATATCAATCACACACGTTTTATTCAATATATTTGAAATAATCCAAAATGATGTGTCGTATTAGAAATCTAAAACCACTGTTATGTCCGAAGTACGTTGTTTACCATATGAGGATTATAACATATGAAAGTGTTAGAAATTTGGATAACTATCTCATGAGATAAAATTTTTAATAATATTTATATGATTATTTATTAAAAATAACTAAATATCTTCCAGACAGTGTGTCGTATGGGAAATATTAGACCACTAATGGGTCTTTAATGATGGGTTTACCCTAAACAAGGTATTACGTTTTTAGCATTAGGAATTTGGACGTCTTTCATGAAAAAACACCATTTTTATATGAATTCATTAATTTTTAATAATTTTAATTAATATAATCATAAATATCTATCAAGAGGTTTATCGTTTGAGAAATTTGAGGGCACCATGGTGTCCAGATTTGGGTTTTTACCCTAGACACGGTATAACATTTATTCGCAATGGACATTTGTTATTATTTAATTTTTATATTAACTAATTAATTTTAAAATTATATATATATATATATATGTATATATTTGTGTATGTTAATGCTTCAACTTCTTCCAACTCTCGTCAAACCCCATTGTTGGCTGGTCTATGTTTTTAGAACCATAGTTTTCAACCATTTTATACAGTTTCAGTCACTACCTCATTGAATGAGTGAAATTAGTGACTATGTTATTAATTTAATGTAGAATGGGTGTTTTAAATAGGGTTTTGGTTAGATTAAGATTAATATATGGTTGAGGGTTTTAATGTCAAGTGACTCCAACAATTGGGATGATCCAATTGAGCCATGTGATCTGAGACACCTAGGGTGATTGGTGAACCTCTGTTGATCCAATACTGGTTTCTTGTTTGGTTTCATCCATTAAAACAACCTCTTCCATTTTACTTCCTCCTCTGAGGAGCACCTTCTTCCTAGGTTTATTCTTCTTCTATATTGAACATTTTTTTTATTTCTTTTTTTATTGTAATTTTCCAAATCATTAAATTCAATAAATTCTTTTTTATTGGTTATAATTACTCACCATCAATACCATTAAATTTATCTTTATGAGTAGATGATTAATAAAATTTTTGTTTCAATTTAAGAAAATAATTACTTGATCTGATTTTTCACATTTTAAATGGTTCATTTTAAATAATTTTATCAAAATATAATTATTAATAATATTTTAATGATATTTTCATTTACTTATCAAAGGAAATTTTTTATGAAATTTTAAAGGATAATTCTTAAAAAATATTATGAAATGATGAGTTGTTAAATTATCAAAAGATAAATATTTTCTCTTTATCAATAAATTAATTATTACAAATTAACAACTGATAATTGTGATGATTTATCAATGAGTAAAGGTGATTTATTATTGGAAGGTAAGTATAAATAAAAGTAAAAAAATTGAAATTTCTTCAAATTATCAAATGATAATCAAAAAAAAATTATTCGAACATAATTTCATTCAATTATAGAGATAATTATTTAAATGGTTTTAATGAATAATTGCTTGAAATTATCAAAAGATAACTATTGAATAATTTTTCACAAGATAAATGGGAAGTATTATTAATTTATAATTGCATTATCAAATGATAAATACACATATATATATATAATTATATATATACATACATACTTTTTAATATAAAAAAGAATAATTATGTGAAATACCACTAATGATGTAAAATTAATTGACAGATATAAATTATTGAATGTGGTTTATAATAATTCTTGGGGATATTTCTTGTTATTTCATGAATTGACCAAAATGTTTACGGATGTTATAAAAAAGAGAGAAACTATAATCGCATGTGATATTTCATTTTCTTTTGAAATAAAATAACTATATTCGTTCTTGGAAACCTTGAAAAATATCTTTTATAGGTGAGTCGACTCTTATGATAATAGAGTCGTGAGGAGGTGTATTGAACCAGATAGGGTGGATTATCATTATTGCCGAAATTGGAGACCATGAGGTTGGTGGTTCTATACTGATTAAAAAAAATTTATTATGCTTGTATTTATTGATATATTTTAAATGTCGATTTAAATAAATTGTTCAAATTTTCATTCAATTAAATTTATAAAAACTTGATTCCAGTGAATTGAGAAATTTTAAATGGTTTGGCATGGAACATTAGAAAAACCCACAATTACAGTTAATTTGGTGTGTTTATGGAAGTTGGATGATTTAAATCGTTTATTTTAAATTGTGGATTTTATGGAAATGATTTCAATTAACCTGTTGAATTTAATTGGAGAAATAAATTGTTTATTGATGGAATTGGTTTTGAATGGATTCGAAACTAGTGAATATTTCATAAAATGATTTGATATAAACCTGATGGTTTTATCTTGTGAAAAAGAAATGTTTTTGAATAAAACATGTTTTGGTTTTTAAATGGAATGAAATTTTAACTTTTGAGATGTAATAATGGTATTGATTATATTTTTAATCAGTCTAGAAATAGATCACCAATCATGTAAGTGCACTTGAATTCCTTAGGTATTTAGTGACTTATTTGGATACACTCTAAGCTACGCCAACATTTTAAAACATTCTTGTAGAGGGTCACATCCGGATGGGTTAGTGAAGAGTCTCCTTTGGCCAGTGTAATAAGGATGTTAGTATACATATTTTTTTTCTGATTTCACATAGTGAGTGTGGAATCCTATAGCAGATTAATACTATCAAACATTTTAGGAGATGATAATGTTTCTCACATATTTATTTATATTTGAGATACAAATGTATTCCAATTATTTTTAACTGCATTACAAGCCTGCTGATATTTCAAAAACTTCTTTATGCTATTTTATTATTTAAGCCATTATTATAGAAATATTCTATCATTTTGTAAATACATTTATTAATTTATATTTTCGTATTTTGAATTGAATAGAATGATTTGTTTAATTATTACTCAAAATTTCAAACCTATTTATCATTAAAAACTAAATGTATTTTTTTATTAATCAATTGTTGGAATCTATTATGGAATCTGTGGTGATAACAATCTGGTATTTTTAGATCAGACCTTACTTTTTCCTTCAAGTGTGCGTAGGAATTATTCTTCTAGGTCTAACAAAGCAGAAATGATCTCATAGAGGTGGATCCATTTGTTGAGCGTCGGGATTGATGATTTTTGTTCCTCGGGACCTTGGGTTGTTTTCCCTATTTTGGGACTTTGGTTGTAGTGATTTGGGACGATTTATAACTTGTTGACTTCTTGTACATTACTCTAATTTGAGTTTACTTTGTTATACATTCTTTCATGACACATAAATGACTTCTTTTAAAAGTACTTTTCATTTAATTTATTTTCATGATTTTTTTGTTGTGGTTCTCATGTAGTTTTTTTAATGGCGTGTTTTCATGATTTGGCCCAAACCATGAGCCCATTTAATGTTTTTAAAAAAATGTTTTTATAACTCCTTAATTTTTAAAAATTTTACACCCATTAAACCTCCCAATTGGAATATTATGGTATATTAAAACCACCATATCCATTTGGACTTCATAGTAATCCATAATCATGGTTGATTTGGGTTTCTATTAAGGTATTGGACCAGCCCATAAGCCTATTTACGTCTTAAAAAATTTAATCATGTAATATCTCATCTAATTTTTAACATTTTTTAGTGATTATAACTCTCACCCAAGACACATACCCACGGAATGCCCCCTTTATCTTTCCCCCCTCTATGGAGCTCATATTCATCGCAAATTAGGGAAATCTTCACTAGATATATCAAATAATCTAGATTATAATAGGTAAATGTTTTCTTTTATAACTACTTCAATTGTTAGTATTTTCCCCCCATTTTAGTTCTCACATGACCTACACAGCATTATTTAAACCTCACATTCATTTTTGACTGTTTGGAAAAACAACTACTAGTGTATTTGGGGCGTTTTATAGAAGTCATATCATGTAACTGTGTTTCCTTCCTTCCTTCTTCCATTAACATAATGTTTCTTTTTTTCATTGGGGTTTATCTAAATTTTCTTGATGTTCTAAAATGTCCAGCTACTAGGGCTCGTACCAAGGGTATAACATTATGTCATTTGGTGAAATATTTGGGTTTTATGTTGGTTCTCACTCCCTTGTGGTGCGGTGGTGGTGTGATTGTTGTTTCACAAAACCGTTTGGGGTTTTTGGCAGAAATGGTTGGTGATTAATGTGTAAGTATTATTTAATGAGTTAATTTTTCATGAGTTATATTTTTAGCATAATTCTCTTCCATTGTGTGTGTTGAAAAAAATTATATTTCGTATTATTTGTTATGTGGTTTATATTTATTTGGAAACATTGTGAAAAAATGATATTTTTCATATGTATTTCATATTGTATCAGGTGGGGTTGTTCTATGATTTTTCAAATGATTTTATTAAAAGGATATAGGTTGTAGAATTGTATTTTTTTTGTTATATTTGAATTACATTGGATTCAAAATAGGGTTTTTAAGGGTTTTATGTTCAAAACATGGTTAAACTATTTGGACTTGTTTTTTCAAGGATTTAAATTGATTTTTGATTTATGTAAGAGGTGAAACTTTGTTGAAAAAACTGTTTTGGTTGGAGTGTAACTTTAAAATGGTCTATTTAATGTGAAAGTTAAGATACATTATGTTCACTATATTTGAATGGTTTTATAAAATTGTGAATAGGATTTGTTGAAGTGTGAAAGAGAGGTGAAACATGGTGTTGGTTGATTTGGTGTGAGTATGATTTCCAAAATGAATTGGAATGAAAAAGGGGATCATGTGACAGTCGTGTGGTCTGTTTGATGTGTGTGTGGCTTGGAAGTGGTATTTTTCATGTGAAAATTGTACTTCATCATTTTTAGAACTTGTTTGAAAAAAATAGGTAAATCTTAGGTATATAGGAGGGTAGACGTGTGTAAGTATTCTAGTGATCCCATAGGGTTGAGATACTGTTTCGCATAGCAAGTTTGATGTGGAAAACACTAAATAAACTATGATAATGATGATGATGATGGTGATGTTGGGGGACTACTAGGTTATGGGTAAAATACCCACTAGTGGCTCGTGTAGAGAAGAACATATATTATGTTGGTTATATTCACTGAGATACGAGGTACCTAGGACCCACAATGAGCTAGTGACTATGGGTTATATCCCATTGTTAGCGCTCATTGGATATCTGAATCATTACATCAGAATAGAGTCGTTTGGTTTGGAATAAATCAGTATATTCTTCATTCTATTCAAAAGTGTTGATTCTTTAAAGTATACCACTTGAAAGATGTTTTTATTTGAAGTTACATCTTTCAGTAATTGTATGTAACTTTTCTTTTTACAAACTTATATACATTTTGTCTTATAATGATTATAACAAGTTATTTTATAGTGGTGGCATCCTACTGGGCTTTTTCTCACACCTTCGTACACCTTTGGGTGTAAGTAGACTTGGTTATTTTGTCCTAGGATTGGTCAATGCTTTTAGTGATAATGGTACTAGTTTCATGTAGTCCTTGTGTTATGTCATGGAGATGGATTGAGGGCGGTGCCTCTGGCCGTGAGATTGTTCTTGGGCTGGCATTTTTGACTTTGTTTCACCGTAATTGTCTTTGAGTTTTGTTCTAAATAATGTCATTCAATTCTGAATTTTTTTAAAAGATATTTTCTTTTGAAAAATCTATATCTGGTTTATTGGATTTCATTGTTGTTTTATGTTAATAAACTCGAGTAAATCGTTGCCAAATTTTTTTTGAAACCCGGGCACTTGTGCCAGCCCACATGGATCAAGAACTCCCTTTGGGTACTGCCAAAATCTGGGTTTGGTGATGGTTTTGATGGTGACCATATTTGGTTCGTGAAAAAAAGGTTTCATTGGGGGGTCAGGTTCGCTCTCTTCGGTCATGTTATTTGGGGAAGAGTTGGGATAGTCTTGATCTATGGTTGTTGGGACTTGACATTCCAATTATGAGTTGGCTTCTCGGCCATCACACCTTATGATGGGATTCAAGTCACCAAGGGAAGTCATGTTTTATATGAGATCTTATGTTTTCATGGGTTATTGATGATTGGTGAAATGAAAATAGAGTAAGTTCAATGTTCTCAGTGAGCTGATGGGGCCTATCAAGCCATGTGGAGCTGATGATAATTTCATAGAAAACTCTTCTTGAGGGTTAAGTGATTGTTGTATGGATTCCAACCATATTTCTATGTCACCCACCAAAACTATTTTCCTCTATCATTTTCTTGTGTCCTTTTGTTTTTGAGTATTAAATGCTTGGTTTTAAAATTATAAATAAGATGTAACATAAGAAATGTGAACTTTTGTGAAATTATTTTTTAGTAAATAAGAGGTTTATTTATTTTTAAAATGTTTGAAATGAATTTTCAGAACTATTTTGAAATGTAAATGGTGTGTTTACCCCTCTTTCAAATGTATGAAATTTGTTAGAGTGGGTTTTGAAAATTGTTTCCAAATATAATTTTCTGAATAATTAACAAGTTTTTTGAGTTTAATGAAGTGTTTGGGGAATTAATGTTGGGGTAAAAAGATAAATTTTGATATGGTAACTAGTTTTAATTTGAACAGATTTATAAAAAATTGGAATGTTGTTTAAATAAGAATATATGGGTTTCCAAATCAATGGGACTTGATGAAAGGGAGTTTTTTTCATAAAAATGAAATTGTTTTGAAAAAAGGAAATGATTTTAAATTAATGTATGGATTAAAATAGAGTATTTATTTGAATGATTGGGGATTGATGAATTTTTTTGTAAGATGTAAATTAGGTTTTTATTCTAGGGTTAGCGGTTTTGAGAAAAGGGAAGTGTCAGTTGAATGTTTTGACTTTGAAAAGTGGAAGGAATTTTTTTAACCATTTGTATTTTCATGAGAAACCACTTACATGGGGTTATGTGGGATGATCGATGGTTAATGGAATGTCTGGATGAGTTTGAAGATGGATATTAGGTGGGTGCCTTGTGTGGTATATAAACATACATGTTTGGGAATCATGATATACCATTGGTGATTGTGCCACCCACAAACACTGATTTTAATAATTCTTTTAATGGAAAGTGTTGTGTTTTGATAATGTATAGTTGGGTTGTGTGGCATATGTTTTTTTAAGATTTTTATTGAGGGATTTTATGAGTTTAGGAACCTATCTAGTTTAAAAGATGATTTGGGTTTGTGTTTCGTCGATAATTAGGAATGAAGCATTAGTCAATGGTCTCTTTTGAGAAAAAGTTTTGGACGCCAATGTGGTTACTCCCCGCACGTGTTTGGATCTGGTTTTTGGTATTTCATTACCAATGGTCCATCATGGATGGGTCCTTGGGTACTATTTTTAGATAAATAATGACCCCATTAAGGGTTAGTGCAAACTGGAATGCAACTTGTATTGTTTCATAATTGGAAGATCCTACAATTGATCAATATAAGTATTATTTTTCTTGATATTTGGAGATAGAGTCTACAATATTTTCCTCTCTAGGTTTTGTGGATCCTCTTGTAGAGGGAGAGTGGTCATAGAAGGTTCAAATATTCCTTAGTTCCATATGTTACCTGAGTCTTCACAAATGACATTAGTTCGAGGTTATCAGTGGTGCATGTTTTCTTAGAGGGCCTCAGGTTATTCACCAGTGACTTTGAAGAGAGGGAAAGTGTAAAGACACTAGTTTAGAAAATATGTTCAACAGAGGCTATTGTGTCCATTTTCCAGAATTGTGTGCTCTTTGGGGACATTTAATAAGGTCCCTTTACATATATTGTTTCTATCAGTCACAATGGTCATGCTCAATGACGCCTTGTGATTTCATGTTATAATTTGATAGTAAACATGATGTTTCACAATCTTCTTCGAGTCTTTGTTTTGTCGAAAGTGTTTCTCCTTTCCAGAATGCTTAAGATCCTTTGTTTAGAGGTGTGTGTTTCCATATAACCTTCCCTATTTCTATTTCTCAACTGAATAAACAAGGGGTGATGTGTGTGAATCCTCTAAGACCTTTTTGGAAAAATGATGGGTTAGGGGAAAGTGAATTTGAATTGTGTCATGTCTCATTGAACCCATCTGAGATCATGGTGCAATTTTTTGTGGCTCCAAAAGAATATTATTTTTTCTAGGGTATCTAAATCCTAACTATGGAGAAATAGATGATTCTATCATCAGAGCTCTAGCCATAGGTCCCAGAGTGATGTTGGCACATAGTCAGAGGATATCCTGGGGTCATTAAATCATTTGGTCAAAGTCATATACCTGGTTTGAAATATGGGAATTATTTAATCCATAAGTGTCATAATCTTGTTCAAGTATAAACCATTCGATGGTAGAGGTTGGAGAACCTTGTTTCAAGGTTATAGCCTGAGTTCATGTTTTTTTCCTGGTTTCTAGTGAATTGTTTGTGAAAAAGGATGAAATTTGGGCTACGAAGATTGAAATGAATGGTTTTTACACGGTTAATAGTAACTGTGTGCAACATAGGAAATTGTTCGATAAGACATAGTAGCTACCACATGGTATCCATAGGGCCATGTTCCTCAACCCATGTAACCATGCATAGAATTACCTTTGTACACAATTCTCATCATGGGTAGCACACTGTTTCCCAAACCATGTAGGCTAATTGTGCGGTAATGCCAACTCTTTAAATTTTGGGATCTTTTCATGTCAGTTCATTCTGGTCTATTATGATGGTTGGTTCTCATGGTGGGGAAACCCAAAATTATTCCCATGTATGTTATTTTGTAAAATTATAATTAAATTCTACCCATTATGCTGGGAGTCTGTTCTGGCCTCCCCCTTTTACTGTCTCAATTCTCTCTTGAAAAAAAAATTGAGTTCCCCTTATGGTGTGGAGTAAATTTGCGCTTCCCCATAGCTATATCATGGTTTTTCCCAAGTGTGGTTCTAGAAATAGGTAGTATCAATCATAGTTAATTAACCACCAACTTTCTCCTTGAGTAAACTTTGGTATTGGAGTGTTTCCAATGATTTTTTTTGAAGTATGACTGTGGTGACCTCATTCACATTCATAGTTCATTTTAGGTATGTTAATTGAGTCATGTTTGGATAGTGTTTAAGGATTTTTGTTTTGGTATGTAGTTTGAATATGATATATCATTTTAGGTAGTTGTGTATTTTTTGGTTGGTGAGAGTATTTTATTCATTTATTGATCAGTTGGAAGTGTTTTGGCCTATTCGTTGTGGGAGAAACTTAGATAATAAGTCCATTTTTTCCATTCAGTTGGGCTTGGTTTTTTGTTTTAGACTGGATGTGCTTTTATTAGGTATTAAAGTTTTATTATCGGTAGAATTGTCACATCCATGAATTCTTTTAAAGTTATTTTTCAAATAATTACTATTATTGATTTGTTTCTCCAAGTTTCCAGTGTAGTTTTGGAGGAAAGGGTTTGTTTTCATGAATAAGGCCAAACTATGAGAAGATTTAAGGTTTTAAAAAAATTATAACTCTTTCATATTCAAAATTTTACACACATTCCACATACCAATCAAAATACCCAATTATATTAAAAACAACATATCCATTTTGACCACATAGGAATCCATAATGATGATAGAATTGGGTTTTTTATTAATGTATTGGGCCACCCATAAGTCATTTTCCTACTTTTAAAACAATTATTCTTTAACATCCCATTCAATTTTTATGGTTTTTGGTTATTCCCACTCTCACCCTATCCCACATAACCAAGGCACATCCCCATGCTCTTTTCCCCCTCTATGAAGCTCATATTCCTCAAAAATTTGGCAAAACATTCTCTGGATTTCTCAAATCATTCAGATTTGATGAGGTAACCTGTTTCCCTCACAACAACTTCAATTTTTACTCTTTTATATCCATTTATGATCTTAAATGACTTACTCATACGTCTTCAAACCCCACATTCATTTTTGGCAGTTTGGAAATTTATCTACTTGTGTATTTGGGGCATTTTATTCAAGATACCTCAAGTAAATGGGTTTCCTTACTTCTACCAATTTCAAAGAGTTTCTTCCTTTTGATTAGGGTTTCATCTATATTTTCAGGATGTTATAAAATGTATAGAAACTATGGTTCATGCCTAGGGTTTAACCATGTGTCTTTTTTGTCAAGTCTTGTGGTTTTTTGTTGGTTTTCCCTACCTTATGGTGTGGCGGTTGTGCAATTGATGATTTACACAATGGTTTGGGGTTTTTTGGCACAAATGGTAGATCATTTCATGTGTAAGTTATATTCGTTGAGTAATTTTTTCTTGATTTATATATTTAGTATCATTATCATTAATTTTGTGGGGTGTGAATATTATATTTGGTGTCACTTGTTGAGAAATTTGTTTTTAAATGGGAACATTGTGAAAAACTGATTGTTTGTCATATGTATTTAATATTGTATGAAATGGGTTTGTTCTATGATTCTTGAAATGATTTTTTAAAATGTATTTGGGCTGAAAATTAAGATTTTGTGTTTTGATGGCATGAATTTGGACTCAAAGGGGTTTTTTGGAATGGTTTTATGATAAAAACTTGGTTACACTCCTTGGAATTATTTTGTGAAGGCTTTAAGTGGTTTCATGATTTATGTATGAAGTGAATCTATGATGGAAAACTATTTCAGTAGGATTGTACTTTTGAAATGGTATATTTTAATGTGAATGTTATGTTATATGTTTTTTCTATCTTGTATTGTATTTATTATATTTTTAATGGTTTTTAAGTGTAAAAGATAGATGAAATGTGTTGTTGGCTTTTTTGGTGTGAGTATGATTACCATAATGAATTTGAATGAAAAATGGAATCATTTGACATGTGTGTGGTATGTTTTTTGTGTGTGGATTGGAAGTGGTATTATCTTGTTAAAATTGTATTTCAAATTTTCTGAAACTTTTTTGAGAACATGTGGGAAAACCCAAGTATCTAGGTGGGTGGACAAGTACAATTATGCTAGTGATCCCTTGGGGTTTAGCCCCTATTTCACATAGCATGTTTGATGATGAAAAAACTAACTAAACTATAATGTTGTTTATGATGATGTTGGGGGAACACTAGGTTATGGGAATGATCCCTTCTAGTGGCTCGTGTGCACGAGAACAGATATTACGAAGGTTACTTTCACTAAGATATGAGGTATCTAGGACCCATAGTGAGCTAGTGCCTTGGGGTTATTTCCTGTTGTTAGTGATCATTTAATATTTTAAAATTACGTTCAACATATAGTATTATTGACTAAAAAATTCATTATATATTTTATTCTATTTAATAGTGTTGATTCTTTAAAGTATCCCACTTGAAAGCTACTTTTATTTAATGTTTCATCCTTTAGAAATTGTTACTAGATTTTATTGATTACAAAACATGGAATATTTTTGGCTTCTAATGATAATAATATATAATATTTTAGTGGTGGAATCCTACTGGGATTTGGGTCACACCATAATTTCTCCTTTGGGTCTAAGTATAGTTGGTTATTTTTTCACAGGTTTGGGTAAATATTTTAATGCTAGTGGTACGTGTTTCTAACAGTCCTTCTTAGTGTCGTGTCATGGGGATGGCTGGAGGGTGGTGCCTCTTTCTAGGAGGAGGTTCTGAGGATATCCTTTTTAACTTTTTTCCTTTGTAATAGTATTTTATTTATGTTCTAAATTATGTAATTAGTTTATGAATTTTTTTTATAAAATATTTTTTGGTTTGAAAAAACCAGATTTGGTTTACTGGATTTGTTTGTCATTTTATGTATATAAACTCGGATAAATCGGTCCAAAATATTATTTTTTTGATACATGGGAACTTTTTCCAACCCATGCAGAATGAGAACGCCCTTCGGTTCTTACGGCAGGCAAGGTTTAGTTCCATTTTTTGATGGTGACTAGATTCAACTCATGACCTATCATGTCTATTTTCTTCCTCATTATTGGTTGAAAAACTATTCCCACTTGTATGTTGTGTAATGCCAGGTGCTAATAGCCAACCCTTGGGCATCAGAAATATCCTTTGGGATATGTCTGGTCTGGCTCTGTTATCGAGTTACCAGGGTACCCTGGCTGGTTCATTAAAAATTATATCAAAGGGAGGATGATCCTTTTTCTTGAAGACAATATGATTTTGTGAAATATTTTTAGGACATAAGAGGTAGTCTCGATTTAGTGCCTAACGTGCTCTCACTGCAATGAACCTTATATCTCCATGGTTTCATAGGGAAAGGCGTCTTGTGAATAAGTTCATGTCATTTCCTTATTTTTTATTTGAATAATGGGGAATTCAAATCATATTTATTCTTTTTTTGGGAATTGTTTTCCCTGTTACTCAGTATGAGTGTTGTTCTAATTTCATTCATTACCTTCTAGTGTTTTGTAGCATCATGCCTCCACGAAGACGTGCGAATTGGATCTAAGAAGCAGTTAAACCTCTACAAGGGAATCCTACTATGGATGGAAGTCTAGTTGAGGTGATCATATGTGTTGTCCAAAATATGGGACAAGAACCACCATCGGTTCCCACTGAAGATCTAGTTGTGAATCCTTAGAGGAATGTCCATTGAAATCCAACTCAAGAGTTCCTTCACTAGAATCCACCAGTCTTAAAATGCTACACTAACCCTCAACGTGCTGTGTAATTATTGAGAACGTTAGAACTTCTATTTGGGTTCTTTAAAACACATAACATTATGAAGGGTCAGTGGCCCACCGTTATGATGGAAGGACTGAGCAAGAGATGGTTTTACTTGATGATGATGACAGTAAAACATGAGGACTTAGAGTGGAATGAAATTAATGTTCTTTTCACCAAATAGTTCTATATATAGTAAATGGTTTTAGGAATGGGTGTTTAATTTTTAAATATTGAGTAGTCTAAAAGAATCGTGACCGAGTATTGAAATTGAGTTACGCATTTGGTGCTGTTTTCTCTCGGGATAGTATATAATGAGAGGGAGAAGGATCAACAGTTCAATTTGGGACATTGATCAGATATTAGTTATCCAGTTTTTGGTTGAAGCTTCCAACTTTTGATGATGTACATGATAGGGAAATAATAGTAGAGATGGACATGACTGTTAAGTCAGGGATATCTGGAATTTCTTTTTCTCCCAGTGGTGGCATTGGTTCCATCAATGTAATACGGAAGTGTGATGAATTTTGTGACTCTTCTCGGTGTTAGAGTCATTCCATACCTCATAAAACTAATGGTGTAAGATATTTTAATTGCTACCAGTGTGGAAAAATGGGGAATTCCAAGTTGGTTTTCACAGAGGCACCAAAGAACTGTAGCTCTTATAGACATTTAGGGAACATAAAAAATTTCAGGCACAAATTTTCCACTCCGCGCATTAGAAAAGAGTCATCAACTCCTACAAAAACATGGGGGAAGTCTATTCCTTCATCTACAGAAGGGTTCTAAACATAGGCATCCAGAACAAATCTTCTTCACGCAGTGGAAGAGTCTCCTGAGGAACCATTACTATAGATTTATCATTTGTGACTGCTTTATGTAATACCAGTGCATCTCACTCTTTTTTAATCCCGTATCATTAATCATATTTATCTTTATATGAAGCATATCTCTTTTTACAAAGACATTAATATACCCCTTGGTATAAATATATAGTAGTGGACTCATCCTTTTGACACGAAGGCTTCTTTATAAGATTTCTCGGGACAAAAAGGTCATATATTAGAGAGGGAGTAACAACCTGTTGCTATTTTGAAGACTTTTCAAAAACTCTTGTGTTAAATAATTAATTTCTTATGTGAAAAAATGATTTATAAACAAAATTATGAAAAATGTTTTAAAGGCCTTAATCTCTTGTTAGTAACATGGAATTTTCTATTGAATGCTTTTGGGGTTTGAAACTGAGTTCATTCATGATTCTATGTCCTGAAAAGGCTCGAATAGGGATGAATAAAAACTTTAAATATAATATAATAAACAAAAAAAATTTATTTAATATAATTGACTAAATCCAAAATGGTGAGTCATATGAGAAATCTGAGACCACTGTTATATCTGAAATATGGTGTATACCCTAGGGGGTTATAACATTCAAATTCACCAAACATTTGGATTTCTTTCTTAGGATATATAGTTATTGAATAATATTTAATATAATATTTATTAAAAATAATTAAATATCTAACAAACAGTGCATCTTATAGGAAATCAGAGACCATTGATGGCTCCAGAATGACAAATTTACCTAAGACTAGGTATAACATTTGTTAGCGTCGAGCGTTTAGACGTCTAAGTTGCAAAAATAATCTTTTTTATTTTTATTAAATAATTGTTCCTATTTTGTATTTAATAAATCATTAATACCTCTCAAACGGTTCATCTTTTGAGTAATTTGAGACCTTAATTTTTTCTAGAATGGAGTGTTTACCCTAGACATGGTAATTCTTTTATTCGCAATGAACAATTGAGGTAATTTAATTTTTATCTTAAATAATTAATTTTAATTTATATGTATATATATATATATTAATTCTTCATCTTCTACTAACTATTGTCAAACAACATTGTTGGTCATTCCATGCTTTTAAAACATTATTTTTTCAACTGTTTTCTACCATTTCAATCACCTCCACATTGAATTACTGAAATTAATGAATCCCTTGATTATTTTATATTGAATGGGATTTTAAAATAGGATTTTGTTTAAAATTAGACCTTTATGAGACTTAGGGTTTTATTGTCGAGTGACTCCTACCTATATATTGATCTAATTGATCCATGTGATCCGAGACACCTTCGGTGATTGGCGAACCATTATTGATCCAATACTGGTCTCTTTTCTGGTTTCATCCATCACAGAGACCTCTTCTATTTGCATCCTCCTCTATAAAACCTCTTTTATCTAGTTTTGTTATCCTTCCAATTTTATTATTTTTTATTATTTACCAATTTTTCTAAATTATATAACTTCTTCTTTATTTGTTGGAATTATGAGATTTATATACCATTAAATCTGTCTCAATGAGAAAATGATTAGTGGTATTTTTTTCAAAGGTTGCAATGAATTCCTTGATAAGATTTTCAAATTTTAAATGGTTATTTTTAAATAATTTTATCAAAAGACTATTGTTATGAATTATTGAATAATAATTGTAATAGCATAAGAAGGAATTATTTTTATGGAATTATCGAGGATAATTCATAAATATTTTAACCAAAGGATGAGTTATTTAATTATCAAATATTAAATATTGTCTTTATATAAAAAATAATTTTTCTGAATCATGTGATGATAATTACAATAAATTATCAAAGATTAAATGTACATGATTATTGGATGGTGTGTATATAGAAAAATCACTAAATGGTTATTTCATAAAATTTTCCACACATAATCACAATGAATTATCAATTCAAAATATCATTCCATTATTAAGATAATTATTAAAATGACTGTGATGCATAGTTGCATAAAATTATCTAAAAGATCGTTATTAAAGAATTTATCACAAGATAAAACAAAAGTATTATTAATTAATTTTTGCATTATCAATGGATAATTTGATATATATATATATATATATACAAACATACTATTTTCTATAAAAAAATTTCAATTATGTGATATATCACTTATGCTCTCAAATTAATTGTGGGATATAAATTATTGAAAGTGGTTTATTATTATTCATGGGGATAATTTTTTTAATTTAATGAACGTACATAAAATTTTTTAGAAATTATTTAGGAGAGAGAAAATATAATTGCATGTGATATTTAATTTTCTTTTGAAATAAAATAACTATATTGGTTCTAGGAAACCTTAAAGAACATTGATCATTGGTGTGTCCACGCATACAATAATAGTGTCGTAAGGAGGTGTATTGAACCACATAGGGTGGTTGATCATTACCACTAAAATTGGTGACCTTGAGGGGTTGGTTCCAATCTGATTAGGAAAATTCATATCCTTGTATTGAATGATTTATTTCAATTCTTGATTTAAATTCAATTACTCAAATATTCTTCCAATTAAATTGATAAAAACCTGATTCTAGGTTAATCGAGATATTTGATATAGTTTTGGTATGGAAATTTTGAAAACCCCCAATTCCATTGGATTTGGTGTGATTATAGTAATTGATTGATTTAAATTCATTAATTTAAATTTTTCATTTGATGGAAATGTTTTCAATTGAATTGTTGAATTTAATTGTAGAATTAAATTGTCTAATGATGGAATGAGGTTTGATTGGTTTTGAAACTAGTTAAAATATCTTAAAATGGTCTGATAGAAACACATTGGTACTATCTTGTGAAAATGGTATGTTTTTAATGAAAAATATTTTGGTTTTTAAATGGAATGAAATTGGAACTTTTGAAATGGAATAATGGGATTGAACATATTTTTAAATAGTCTGAAAATAGTTTACCTATTATATAATATAACATGAAAGCCTTAGGTTGTTAGTGATATATTTGGATACACTCTATGCTACAGAAACATTCTAAAACATTCATGCGGTAGGTCATATCCTTGACTGGTTGGCGACGAGTCTCCTTTTCCTTGTGTCATTGGGACGTGTGTATACACATTTTTCTGAGTTCACATATAGATTGAAGCATCCTATTGCTAGTTAATACAGTCATACCTTTTGGAAGATGACCATATTTCTCCCTTTTTGATATATATTTGAGATATAAATGTTTTATAATGCTTTATAACTGCTTTACATTCATTCGTATTTTACATAAACTATTTTACATAACTGTTTATTTTAATCCATTATTTTAGAAATATTCAATCATTTTTTAAAGTATTTGATTAAATTATTTTACCATCATTTTAACTCTATAGAATCATTTTTTTAACTATTCTATAAAATTTCATACCATTATATCATTAAAAATTGAAACCATTCATTTCATTAATCAATTCATGGATCCTGTTATGGAATCAGTGGTGAGATCCTATTGGGAATTTTATCTCACACCTTAAATTGGACTTCAGGTGTTTGTAGACATTGTCCTTCAGGTATGTGCATGGGGAAATGATCTCTTGGAGGTGGATCCAGATTTTGAGAATTGGGCTTCATGAGTTGTGTTCCTCAGGACCTTTGGTAATTTTCATTATTTTGGTACATTTGTTGTAATTCATTGGTATAACCACCCCAATAATTATTAGAAACATAAACATGATTTGTTACATAAAATTCCTTGAAGACAACTATGATGATCAATAGGTATAGTGTCTTGGGAAATTAGGAACATTACATGAAAATTTAAGACATAAAATACCATATCTTTATTGAAATCTACTATTACATGACCACAACATTCCTTCGTAAATAGCATTGCATTGAATAAACTGAGAACATAAATACAAAAAGATGAGATATAAAGTCCAATAAGGGTATAAACAAGGAATACCATGAATAGTAAAATACATGTTATGCAATATATATATTAATGGATCATAAGAAGAACATGAACATAAAGGCATGATATAGAATAATTATCATATCATGGAGATGCGACAACAATATTTAAAATGATATTAGCACCAGACAAGGCTCATTATACATTATCATGTGTAATCACTCATTTCAATTGAATTATCAAGAGTAAAAAAATTCACATGTCTAATCGTGATACAAAACATTACCCAATGCATTGGAGTGCTATCGGGGATCACCTTTTATAAACATTTCATTTCATTCATAAGTCTGCCACATGGATCATATAACATGGAATCATTGAACATAAAAAGTTATTATATGATTTAGTTATGTAGAATACATACATGTAATTAAAATTCAATATGTATATTTGCATAAGGTAAATACCCTTGATAGGGAAATGGGTTTAGTATTCAGTACACTATGATTTTGGCTTGGAAAATTGCGGTGCAATTTCAGCCGCATAACAGAGTGAAAAAAATTCATAAAAATGGTTTATGAGAGGGAAATGGGTTTCTAATAATATGTAAAAAAATGGAATATGAGGAGTTAATATATATAAATTTCCCAAAAGATGTAATTTGGAAATAGAAAGTGTAACATAATAACGAAACTTCAAGAAAAAGGATAAATGGAATAACTCTTACGAAATTTTGGCATTGTAACATGTGTACATGGCAGAGATTAATGAAAGAGAAATAGGTCAATGATAACTCAAACATAAGGAGGGATTATGGTAGAGGTGATAAATCATACCCAAAATTTTTTGTTCGATATAAATGGAAATAACAACATAAAGGAACATGGACAAAAATGAGAAAGGAAGAATTCCCTTACTTTAGTGTGTGACTACAAGAGCTTGAGGTGGAGCTTATTGAGAGATTGGTGTGACTTGATAGGATTATAGAAAGAGTTGGTTATAGTAGGGACTTGATACAAGGCTTTTAATGAAGGTAGGGGTGGGCTATGGTGACTTTATATTGGAAAACAGTGGTGAATTCTTTAATATTTCACAAACGTAGGTTTTGGAATCTATATAAATAAATATTCAAAAAAACAAAGCAACCAATGGTTTTTTTCAATGTTTCATTACAAATAAGATTGGAAAACATTATTTTATATGGAAAATATATTAACTTACTAAAATATTAGTCTTGCTTCTGTGGAGGAGAGTCACACACAAAAGGAAATCATTTTAAAAAGATAAAATATTTTATAAGTCTTGGAGGGTGAACTAAGCCATCATAAAATTAATCAAAAAAATATAAAATCACATTATTTTAAAAGATAAAACATATATTTTCTGAATAACCCTTTTATTGTATTTTATTACATCACTATTATGTCATTACGATTATCATAAAACACAATATATTTTTATACGGTATTTAATTTTTACCCCAATATTCGATTGTCTCAGAAAAATATGAAAAAATCACCTTTGGATAATTATGACATCCTAATTATAAAAAAAATAATAATTTTATCTAAATAATTTTATAAATATGTGAATTTTCATTTTTAAAATAAAAACAACTATTTATATCAAATTGAAAGGTTTTAACAAAAAAAGTTTCCATAACTTAATAAAAATTACATTTGACTTCATAAATATTATATGATCATTTATAAAAATTATATATTATTAATATTCTATTAAAATATTTTTATTCCATAAATTCATTTATTCATCTAAATATATTATTTAATTATATTTATAATTTTATTTTTATCATATGAAAATATAATTCTTAAGAAATTGAATATTAAACATTTATAGGGTAAAAACAATAAGGAAAATAACAACCACTTATAATTAGAAGGAGTGTTATGATAACACTATTATAATAAAAATATTAATATAACCTCAGTTTAACAAAATATCTTATATATTTCTAAAAATTACCCTTTTACCCAAAAAAATCAATTTATCTAATTTATTATATTTTTAATAATATCTAATCTCATATAGGAATTGATGGAATAAGACTTTTATTTATAAATGGGATTACCTAAAAGAAGAACGAATTACTTGTAACATAATACCTTATAACACCTGTATAAGACCTAAGGGTTGTGTGTGCGATGGAGAAAGAATATTGGGGTGTGTCGGATAACATCCCACTGGGGGTAATCTCATTTAACGTCCACTTCTCATGTAAGTGATTCCATTCAAGTTTAACATGTTGAAGATCAAAATTCTCATTATCAAGAGAGACTCACAGGGACACAAACTCGTGTCTAAGCTCCATGAAATGTGCTTTGTATAACTCTAGTCTACTAGATGAGGCCATCATCTCCTTTTTTCTAAGTAAAATGGATTTTTAGAGCTTTATATTTATAGAAATCTAGTGATAACCATTCAAAAACTATATTGGTAATAATAAACATTTATTATGGTATCTTGAAATATAAAAACATAATAAAAAGTAAGTACATATGTTTTATATAACCATTTTACATAATAATACATTTAATTAGATATAGTGATTTTCATTATTAAACATTTGGGTCATTACAATCTCCCACCTATAATAAATTTCACCCTCAAAATTTCATTTTCACACACTAAAATAGATGAGGGTAATTATACTTCATTAGTTACTCTGATTCCCATGTTTCCTCCTAAAACTTTTTGTTTCACCACAACACCTTGAAGAAGAAAATTTTCTTATTTATTAGATCTTTTTCCCTGGGATATATAATGGTCACTGGCATCTCATTATATGAAAGGTCATTATCCAACGGAACCACCTCTATATTTTGTACAAGAAATGGGTTAGGTTTGTACATCCTCATGAGTTATACATGGAATAAATCATGTACTTGAGACAAGTTCGGTGGGATTACAAGTTGATAGGCCTCTACTACAATAGGATTAAGGATCTCAAAGGGACGATGTGCCTTGGAATAATCTTCCCCTACTTCCCAAATCTAATACACTCTTCGATGGTGATATACAGAGTAATACGATGTCTCCAATATCAAACTTTGGGTCTCGTAGATGATTATCAACATAACACTTTTATCGACTCTAAGCAACTTTAATGTGCTGTTGTGTGGTATTAACATTCTCCACCTTTTCATCGACAATTTTTGGACCTAGGATTTTTCAATCCCCAACTTCATCCCAACATGTTGGTGTTCTTTAACTCTTACCATAAATGGATTTACAAGGATCCATTTGGATTCTTGAGTTGAAACTATTATTGAAAGAGAACTCAACCATAGAAAGATGTTTATCCCATCATCCTTTGAAGTCTATTGAACATGCTCTCAACATGTCCTCAGGTGTTTGGATTGTCCACTTATATTGGCCATCAGTTTGAGGATGATAATCCACGCTAATGTTTATCTCAGTATTCAGAGCATGTTTCACACTCTTCCAGAACATAGAGGTGAATATTGGATCTTGATTTGATACAATAGATAGGGGTACTCTATGTAGAATTTCCACATCTCAGATGTATATTTGTGATAGTTTATCTAATTAGTTATACTCTAAAATTTCAATGATGTGTTCATTCATTGTAAGACAATCCCTAAAAATCTAGATATCATTTTTTCCGGTGGATGTCTTTAGATGACTGATAACAAATTCCAGGGTGATGTTCTCCCATTTCCACATTTTTATGGTTAATGGTTGAATCATCCCATTAGACAAATGCCTCTTAGCCTTCACTTGATGACATACCATGCACATTGATGTATAATTAGTGATCTCCTTCTTCATGTTATCCCACCAATAGTGTTTTCAGAGATCTCAATACATCTTGGTGTTTCTTAGGTGAATGAATAAATTTGAACTATCTGCACCATCCAAAAGTTCATTCTTTAAATTCCTATTTGATAGAACACATAGTATTGTCCCAAATTTCACAATTCATTACTCATTAACATTGATCTTCTAGGATTTACCTTTTATAATAGTTTTCACTTTCTTGGGAATGCCCACATCATCCTTTTGGGCATCCTCTAACAATTCCAAAAGTGAATATTGAGAATTAATTTGTGAATGGATTGATGATTTTACCTTATTTAGGATTATCATGTCCATATTCATCAAATATAAGAAGACTGGATCATTTTTAACTCACATCAATGAAATAGTTGATGGATCCTTTCTACGTAGAGCATCCTCCACCTTGTTCACTTTCCCCAGATGTTTGTGAATTGAGAAATCATAGTCTTTGATCATCTCTACCCATCTTCATTGGTGAAAATTCAGCTCTTTATATGTGAATATATACTTTAGGGTTTTCTGATCTATATATATTTTACACTTTTTCTCAAATAGGTATTGTCACCAAATTTTTAAATATTAGATTATTGAATCCAAATCCAGATCATGTGTTGGATGGTTTTTCTCATGAACATTCAATTTCCTTCAATCATAGGAAATGACCTTTTCATCTTTCATCAACATACATCCCAGTACCTCTATCGATGCATCAATAAATACCACACTATGTTCTCCACTTGTGTGTAGTGTGAGCACGAGCGTAGTGATAATGCACCTTCTCAACTCCTGGAAGCTATCTTATCATTCTTCACTCCATGAAAACTAGACTCCCTTATGAGTTAGCTTTATAAGCGGGTTTTATAATTGTGACTTTTTTCACAAATCAGAGATAATATCTATCAAACCCAGGGATGCCATGGATATCCATCACAGATGTTGTCCTCGTCCATCAATCAATTTCATTTTTCATCCATGGATACACAGATATCCCATTTATTTTGATGATATGACCCAGTAATCGGATAAACTTCAACCAAAACTCATAACTTTTGTACTTTGCATAGAGATTCTCCTTTCACAAGGTCTCTAGTACAGTGATTTGATGCTCTTCATTCTCCTCATTGGTTTTGGATTATATTATAATATTGTCAATAAATACTACCAAAAAATTGTAAAGGTAATCTTTAAAGACTCTATTCATCAAGTCTATGAATATTTATGGGGAATTAGTTAGTACTAAAGGCATTAAAATGAATTAATAGTGCCCGTACCTTGTACGAAAAGCATCCTCTGGGATATCCTCTTCATTCAACCTTACATGGTAATATCCTGACCATAGATTTACCTTGGAGTAGTATTATGATCTATATAACTGATTGAACAAGAAATAAATTCATGGTATAAGATACCTGTTCTTTATCATTATTTTTTTCGAGCTCACGAATTGACCCATCCATCTTCTTAACAAAGAGGACTGGTCCACCCCATGGTGAAGAACTTGGGAAAATAAACCCTTTATCCATATTCTCCTATAGTAGTTTCATTATCTCCTCAAGCTCAAAAATATTTATTCTATATAATGTCATGGATATTAGAGAAATCCCTAGGTATAAGATCAATCGAGAATTCATCATCTCTTCTTGGAGAAGGACTAAGAAATTTCTTGGGAAACTCGTTAGAAAATTCACTCACAATATGAATTTTTTCAAATATGATTCCTTCTTTAGACTAAATCAATGGAGAATGATACGTGTTCTCATATGAATGTAATATCCATGCTTAGGATGATGGTGATAAAGAAGATTTATCCCACTCCTTGAACTTATATAGAATTGAGGGTTGATTCTCTATATGGAGAGTGATTTCCCTCTCATAGAAATTTATGTTTTCACTATATAGGGAAATCCAATCAATGCTATGAATTACATCAAATTTGACCAGAGGGAGTATGATGATGTTCGCTAGGATGTTCATTCCAAAAATTATGACATGTGAAGAGTTATATTCATGGGATACATTGATTTCCCCATTTCCTATTCTCACCGACGTCTCTACTTCGATGATTTTTGCTGGTGTTGGGATTGTTCCACAATGTTTTCTGGGTATAAAACAATGCGTAGAATCAGATAATGAAATTGTGTTCTCTATTCTTGAATGAATAACTAGTGTACCTATTACCAAAAAATTTATGGGGTTTGTTTCTGAAGTAGTGATGGAATAATATCTCCCTTACAGCCTTGATTGTTATTGGTTTTCCACTGAAAACCTGTGACTTAAAGCAAGGGATTGAAAACTGTCTTGGTTCATTGCAGATAATGAAATGAACAATAAATTGAGGGTCGAATGGAGAGATCCTGTCCTCTATTGTAGAAGTGGGGTTTTCACATCAGAAATTAATGGCCATGTGATCTTGTCTTAATCACCTAAATCATTTCCTCATCCCCTCAAGAAATTTCAAGGGCGCTTCTTTCTACACCATAGGAATGTGGGTGATGGAATTTCATAGCACCGTTGGATTTATCCATCGGATGACAAGAATTAAAATAGAATATTCACTTCATATCCCCATGATACTTCTATGATTAACCAATATCTATTTCAAAATTGAGGGGAAATCAGATATATTCCCACAACTATCAAAGTCACTGATCGGTAGGTCATTTCATAGGCTATGTTTTAGCCCACAAAAGAAACAGCTGACTTTGTTTTCGGGGGGAAACGACAAAGATGAAGGAATATTGTGGAATCCTTTTAATGTTTTCCTCATATTATCTGATGGATTGGTCATCTTTTTTTCTTTAGGGAAAGGAATTCTATTTCCATCCTATGTCAGAGGGTGTGAGGAAAATATTTATCGAAAAACATTTTCAATAAATCCTTCCATTCCAACACCTTGATCTCTTTATCATGCTTTATATTTTTGATCAATGTTCACCATTGATCAAACTCACCCTCCATATGATGAGCATCTTGAATAACCTTATATTATTCAGAACATTTATGGATAGAGAATATCATATGAATGGATTTGATCCACTTTTCAGTGATTGAGGGATCAGTTGATCCAATAATAGTATGACACCTTTGTATCATTAAGCTATCCATTACACCTTGTTCTTTATTTGGGGGGGGGGGTGGACGTTATTATTGACCCATGTTTCTACTAAAAAAATTATTTTACTGAGAGTTTATCATGACAATGTTTGTGATTCCTACTCATATCTGATTGGGCATCTCATTAGAACAGTCATCACATTGATATTCTTAATGGTTGTTAGCCCGAGTCCTCCTATTACTGGCCATCGGATGGAATAAAGCAAATTTTGGGGGTATCATATATATGGTATTCCAATGAAAAAAATGGATAACATTTAAACTAAATTTATATCCTTATCTTATGAATTTTTAAGTTTCAATCTATGTTATCCATGATTTACATCCCAACATATATTCATAGTGGCATTTTTTATTCCCTTAATAATGTTCCATACTAATATTATGAATTATCCAAAGCATATCCCCCAGTGGTGATGAACTAAGAGTGCATAAAGGCACATTAGTTTTCACCAGTTCCCATTCGAGTCTAGCTCAATGCGGTGTTTTTGGGTTTTACCCCCAAGATAAATCTACGCTAGATCCACCACTACATGTTCATATCCAGAGACGGATGTATTTTCTTGATAAACCACTAACTATATTCTATCCAAAAAATTTGGATGTCTTTATTATACATAGACATGTCTATAAGGATTTCAGTAGTGTTTTCTAATATTAATCCCATAAATAACTACTCTTATTCTCTGAGAGCAATTATAACTACTTTTCTCTTTTTTAAAAACATCAACATGATTTGTTACATTAACATGAACTTTAGATAAATTTGATGATCAAGAGGTATTGTGTCTTGGAAAATTAGGAAAATTAATAGAAAATGTATGGTAGAAAATACAACATCATTATTGAAATCTTATTTTACATGACCACAAAATTCCTTCATTTATAGCATTACATGGGATAACCTGAGGACAAACAAAAAACGGGTGAGCTATAAATCCCAATAAGGGAGAAAACACGGAATAACAAGAAGAATAAAAGACATGTTAGTTAATAGAAATATAAATGTAGCATAAGGGAAATATGAATATAAATTCATGATATAGCATGATTATTGTAACATGAAATTGGGGAAACAATAATTAACATGATATTGGTACGAGTCAAGGCTCGTTGAACATAGAGCATAAGTAAACCCCCATTATACATGAATTATCATGAGTAAATACTAATTTAACTTGAATTATAATGAGTAAAATCTCATTGAACATGGTGTATCAGGATAATAAAAAATTCTTGATGCATTGGAGCAGTATCAGGACACACTCATTATAAACAATTAATTTCACGAATAAGTATGCCCTATAGATCTTATGATAAGGAATCATTCAACATCCCAACTTATTCCATAATTATGGAATTTTTAATACATAAATGTAAGTAAAATTAAATATTTATATGTTTATAATGGTGAATACTCTTGATAATGACATGGGGTTGGTATTCACTATACCATGATTTTGTCTTGGAATATTGCGGTGCAATTTCAGCAGCATAACTGTGTGACAAAAAAATCACAAAAAAAACTTTGATGAGAGAGAAAGAGGTAACTGATAATATGTACATGAAATTTATAGTAAGGTGGTAATATATATACATGTCACATCATATGTAATTTGGAAATAGATGGCGTAACATTATAAAGAATCATGAATAAAGTGGAGAAATGGAATAACTCTTACGAAATTTCATCATGGTAACGGGTGTACATGGGTGGGATTAAAGAGATATAAAGTGTTTTATAATCATTGAAACATAATTAGGTAAGTATGGCGGACCTGTGAAATTATAACCTAACATTTTTAATTGGACATGAATAGTTATAACAACATAAAAGAACATTGACAAAACTGAGAAAGGATGAAATCCCATACATGACAGATGGACTTCAAGAGCTTGAGGTGGGACTTCTTGAGATCTTGGGCTGCTTTAAGAGGATTATAAATAGAGGATGGAAGAGTGTTGACATGATACAAGGTTTTTTTAGTGATGATAAATTTGATATTTGGGGGGATTATATAGGAATATAGAGAAGAATTCAGTAATATTTCACAAACATAGTTTTGGAATCTATATACATAAATATTCAAAACCACAAACCAACCAATAGTTTTTCCCAGGTATTATGAAAAGGATGATTGGAAAAAATTATTCTATAAGGAAAATGGTAGAACATGTTAAAATATTATTCTTTCTTATGTGGAGATGAGTCACACATTAATGGAAATAATTTTAAAAAGTTAAAATATTTTTAATGTATTAGAGGGTCCACTATGGCACCATAAAATTAATAAAACAAAAATAAAATCACATTATTTTATAGATAAAACATATATTGGATGAATAATCCTTTTATATTTTTTTATATCATCGCTATTGTAACATTATGTTTTCATAAAACACATTATATTTTTATACAGTATTTATTTTTACCCAAAAATTTGATTGTCTCAAAAAATTATAAAAAATTCACCATTGGATAATTTAGGCATCTTAATTCCAAAAATTATAGTAATTTTATCTAAATATTTTTCTGAATATGTGAATTTTCACTTTTAAAATAAAAACCGTCATTTTTTAAAATTGTCAGGTTTGGACAAAAATAGCTTCCATAACATATTAAAAAATATATTTGACTTCATGAAAATTATATTATCATTTATAAAAATTATATAATAATAATATTTTGTGAAAATATTTTTTTTTCCAAAAATTATTTATTTATTCAAAAAAAATTCTTCAAATAAAAAAACATTTTCAGTTTTATCGTATGAAAAAATAATTATAATGATACTGAAAACTTAATAATTTATATTGTATAAACAATATGGAATATAATAACCAATTATAATTTCCATGATTTTTCTTTAAAAAAATTATAATAAAAATATTAATAAAACCTCAGTTTAAAAAAATAATTTATATATTTCTAGAATGTACCATTTAACGCAAAAAATCAATTCATCTAATTCATTATATTTTTATGAAAAACTATTCTTATACAGGAATTGACGTAATATGTTTTTTATTTATTAATGTTATTACACAAAAATTTAACTAATGCCTTGTTACATAACCCCTTATAACACCCCCATATGACCTAAGGGTAAGGTGTACGATGGTGAAATTATCTTGGGGTGGCTCGGATAACATCTCATGGGTGGTAATCTCTATTGATTTCCAATTATCCCATAAGTAATTCTATTCCAGTTTAACATATTAAAAATCATCTTGGGATTGGTCAAGAGTGAATCCTATTGAAGCTACCTCTTATCCATGATAAGAAAAATGTACTTTGTATGGCTCGAGTCTACTAGATGAGACCATCCTATTCTTTTTTTGAGTAAATTGGATTTGTTAAATACCTATATTTATACTAATTAGGTGATTACTGTTAAATGTCTATATTAGTAATGAAAAAAATTAATAATAGTATTTTAAATTATAAGAACCTAAAACCAACGAATTGAATATGTTTTATATAAAAATTTTACATAATTAGGTATATAATTATATTAAGAGAAATTTTCTTTAATAATAGTTTGGGTCGTTACATTTGTGTTCGTTTATGCCTTATTAACTTCTTATACATTAATATAACTGGGGCATATTTTGTTATTTATAATTTCTTAATTCTTAGATTTTGTATTATTAGTGAAAAAATAATTCCCACTTTCATGTTGTGTGATGTGAGGTTCTTTTCACATACCTATGGGGATCAGGAATTTCATTTGGGTTATGTCAAGGTCGTCTCTGTTATCAGGTTACTAGGGTACCCAAGCTAGTTCGTGACACTCTTATGGGACCATTCCAATGGAAATTAAATCTCTTAAATACAACCCTCTAGGAAAAGTAATTCGTAACGTAGAATCTAAAATTCAAACCAATAAATATATTTTACATTAATGAGTTTATAATAATGATCCCAGAATACATAATATAATAATTCATAACAACCTATATATTTGTAATTGAATGTGGAAAATTAATATTTATTGAAACCCATTTCTTATATCATGTCCGTTTACCATGACTATAATTACATAATATGTAGATTACCATAGTGGATTTATTTCACTAACCAATATATAAAAATACAAAAAAACAACTCTAATTGGTGTTTAAGTTCACTCCCTATTCTCATATATATAGTTTAATGTGTCCCCTAGGTTTTTGGGTTCACTCTCAATTCCCATATATATATATATATATATATATATATTAGATTGATTCCCTCAAGGATTTGGGGTTACTCCTCAGTCTCATATACATAGTGAAACTATTTCCCTAAGGGTCTAGGTTTACTCATCGTTCCCTTATAAAGAGTCGTTATAATCCCTTAATATTTTTGAATCCATTCACATTTCCTAATACATGGTACATTTATCCCCATAGAATTTTAGGTTTACTGAAAATTTATAAAATTATAGAGGATGATGTCTATTTAGTATTTGATTCAAATCCAACTCTTATACACATAGTGGATAGAGTTCCTTCATGGTTTTAGATCAATCCTCATTCCATTTATGCTTTATAGGACTATATAATTTTCATCCCACCCTGAACATAATGATTACCATATATATTTGTGTCCCATGTAAATGAAATCATTCATAAGTCAATCAGAAATTAATTAACCAATGACTGTGAAATGAGTTTCATAAGAATAAAAAGAAGCGATAAAAAGAATAATCTGTTAGAAGAATGTGATTGATTTCATTGAAACGCATACCCTTTGAAATATATTAAGCAATAATGGATATCCTATATATATTTAGAAAAAATTTATAATATAATTATAAAATTTCATAGAAAAATATGAATAAATATCCTATACCTTTTAGTTTATTTTTCTACTATTAATTAATTAATAATAAATAATTAACCATTGAATAATTAGAGAAAAAATAAATTACCTTTGAATTCCATGTACACATCGATTGAAATTTTTGTAATGAATAATTAGGAATATAGCTAGAGAAATTAAATATGAAGAAAGTTCTAATTATAATTTGATTTAAACTATTGTAACAAAATTTGAAGATAATATAATGTTTTAATCTATAAAATATAATTGTAATAATAAATTCTTTTACAAAATGATTTGAATATCCTATTTATGGATGAAAATGATTACCTATTTAAAAAATGATATAGTCGTCTCTAAATATAAGTATATTATTAGTTTAATTTTTATCCACATTAATGTAAAATTATAGGATTAATTGTATACGTAAGAAATAAAAATAATGAAAGTAAATATATTCTTTTTTCAATGAAATATAACATAAAATTATCGTCTTTTTAAGTTTATTAATTTTAATGTTATATTAAAAGGAAAAACATACCTCATTAATAAAAATTAAATCAAAATATTATGAAATATTGTTCCAAGGATGGTTTTTAAAGGACTTAAATCACATGATTTTTTTAAATATCCTTTAGATAATATACACAACTTATAAAATAAAAATATTTTATATTACAAAATCTATATTAAGGATTGAAGAAATGGATAGAGAACAAGTATTTAAAAGATCCTCTTAGTCATTCATTCTATAGATACCTATATAATAAATTATTTTTATTATTTATCTTTATAAAAAAATTATTCCAATTCATTAACTAAATAAAATTCACTTCTATTTCACGAAATAAAAAATATTAAATTTAAATTTTAAAAATTATCATTTCCTTATTAGAAGATCGATATAATAACAAAAATTCTTAACCTCTAATATTTCTATCCTTAATTTTTGAATACAGGTTGATAACATCTATAATGATCATGAGAACATTTTATATTCATTTGATATAGACTCACATTCTAATGTCCATTTTATGGACCTCGTGGTGATGAATTTAATGGAATTATTCAAAATCTCAACATGGATGATTTATTAATTTAAAATTGATTTGAATTTATAGGTGGATATAAATTATAATAATTCAAATATTGAATTATCAAACCATAATTATTTAAATATTATTGCACAATATTTTCATTTTTTTGTTTTCTTACTCCCTAAAAAATAATATTATTATTAACAATATAAATCCAACACTAACATGGACCGTTGAATTTTGAAGTGAATGAATCTAATGAAATCACTGCGTAAAATTATTTTACAGTTCATGGGTAGTTATATAATGCAAGATAAGAATTTTAGAGTATCGTGTTTGTCACCTTCTGCATCATTGTGGTTAACCACCACATTCCCCAATGTAATGTGTGTGTAATCATCATATGATAGTTGAGAAATCATGATTATGTCATGATAAAATATTTTATTAAACATTCATTATGGTAGTTTAAAATATTGAAATATAATTTCAAGGTAAATTATTTTTTATCAATAAATAAGATAATGTTGTTAGTTTTTCACCATGAGATCCTATTAATAATTTTACAGGCTTCTATAATGAGTTCGCTTGGTTTTCCAGGGAAATAGATGAAGTCCATCTTTATAAAACCCATAAACTCATTTATAATCCCTATTGTACTAATTTTTAATTAGAAACATGAACCATATGTATTAATATTTATGTATACCCTAGTCATGTTAAAATAAACCATGTTCTGTGGATCTTCCCTTATCCCAACAGTGTTGAACTGGGCATAAAGTATCACTAGTTTCGAAATAGAGGTGGAAAATATCTATATTTAATATAATATATATGATATATGATAAGGTAAGGATATATAAATTTCAAATAGATTAATTTACACTTGTACTATTGAATTTTATATTCATTTATCTCTCTCCAGATAATCTATCATGCTTTAGTGGAACCCTAGTTATATGCGCAAGATTGTATTATTGAATTATCATTACTATCCTGTCTAGCATATATAAATTTATATTACAATTCTTGCTGGTCCATGATCCCGATAATACCAAAAATGATGATTCAAATGAAATATTTTTTGTCTAATTAAATGAAAATACCAACTATTATCTATTTTACAATTCCAGTAACATAAATATTTCAAGGAAAGTTATACACATTCTGTTTATGTAGCAAGATTAAAATGAATATAATAATTTAATATTATCCATTAAAAATTTACACGTGGTAGGTATTGTTTTTTACCTTAATACAATTTCCAATGAATCATATTTTTTGATATGCATATATGACTTACAAAAAAAATATAGTTAATTATAATTAGTTAAAGGGGGAAATAAAACAACATTTATGATACTCAAAAGGTTTCATATTGGGTTTATTATTATCATAGTATTTATCAAGGACTGTATTGATGAAAATTATATGACTTTTGGATAAATATAAGTTATAGTTAGGTTTTTGGAAATATATAAATGATTTTCTTCCTAAACACTTATCCTACCAAAAATAAATTTCATTCCACCCCATGATCAATCATGATTTTATATAGAAGTCATGAAGGTACCCTTAAATGATTTTTAGATAGTGTTATCTAATTATATATCCTTTATAATTATTTTTGTGTAGATTCATTAGTTAAATTTTATATACATATCCAATATATATTGGTGCATATTGAAATTCTATTCTAGGTATTTCTAATGAAATTCCTTGTTACCACATGATTCCTCATATTCAAAAAACCTGTTTTAGGAAATTTTATAGTTAATTCAATCATTTTCACTAATATTTACCATAATTGGGAAAGTTCTATCTAAATCTAGTAAGACCTCTATAGAAGTAAATTATTCATACAATAGGTGCCATCATAATGAAAATAAATTGAATTGGTATATAATATTTTATATAAGTGAAACGACATGTTCTTCCTTTAAAAAGAAAAATAACTATTATAGGTGTTAATAAATTAAATAATCTTGATGAAAAGTAAGTAAAATTGGGGGATATATATCCTATGTGATGAAAAATTATAATACATGTACATTAAGGGAAATAATTTTATAATAATTCCAAGGTATGTATAAATAATTTCCGAGTGGTATATTGAGTATCATCAGTAGATAATAATTTTATTCCATTAATTAATATGTTTCTTTTTCCATGTAAATAATGGAATTATTGATTCATAGATAATGTTGTTCCTCCTATTATGAATTGAAAAAAATTTATTTGTTTAAAAATGATAAGATAATCTCATGAAAAAAATATACAATTGATTAGGTGATGTAACATCCTAGACCTGGAACTCCCTAAAATGATATATTTGAGTGGATTATGTAACCTCAATTGTTTCTCTAACAATGTAAGTGGATGAGAAATAGTAGTGAGGGTGTAAAAAATATAGTGAGTTTATTATACACTTTGGTATATCTCATAAACAGAAATATAAAATAATAACAATGTAATGGAAATAGTTGAAAAAAGATAAATAATAAATAGGAAACCATTGTATAAATATAGTAAAAATAATATAAACCAATAGTAATGTAGTCATGTAATATCCAAATAAAATTTAACAAAATTAAAATCTATATATAATTCGTATAAAACAATTCTATAAAAGAAAAAACACTCTAAAATACACACCCCTAGGAGCCATGTAATTCAAACCTAAATCCATCATCCCTTCTTATAAGAAATATTCAAAAACTAGATAAAATTACCTTTTCTATTTCATCAGTCTCTAAATTTATATGGGTAAAAAATTATGAGAAAAAATATTTTGATTACAACTAAGTAGGTTGACACCAAAATTTTAAAAAAACCAATATGAGAATATATATAAAAAAATAAAGAATTTTTTTTTAATTTAATAAATTAATAAATCTCCTAAATTATACTTGGGGACTCTCAAGAGGTAGGATGACACCTATATCCATGTAAACATTCATCTGAATGATTCTAAATTTTTCTATTAATGTTTCCAAACCATGAAAACCATTGTCATATCCCTCCTATGGTATAAGTTAACCAATACAAGGAAACTAGGAGAATCTCTTTTAGAATTATAGCATGTTCCTGAAGATGCCTATGTGAATTAATGTATGTCTAGGTAGAGATCACTATTTATTTTAGGATATTTGCGTAGTGTACTATGGGTACTAAAACTTAGTTGGGAACCAACCTATAATAATAAAAACATATCAAGGAAGATCCCTCTTATAATAACAATATGTTCACATGTCACAAAAACACAATAATCTAATCTAGTATAACACATGGGAACATATCCATAAGGTTAAACATGTCATCAAAATATAAAATTAAAAACCTATTTTTTTCATTTTACCCAAATTACCAATTAATAAATTTCTCTTATAATGACTATTTTACATTAAACACTTCCATAGGTTCATCAACAATTCAAGGTTAGGCTCAAATATTGGTCATCTATATTCCCTTCCTCAACGTAAATAATCCTATAAAATTTAAATGTAGTTTTAAAAATTTTATTATCATTAATCAATGATTTATTTAACTATTTATGTCGTGAATATGAGACAATGAATCGATCACAATTGTTTTTACATACATGGGAATTAAAGAAACCCATTTAGAGATTCGTTCTAGGAAACCTACCTCAAATTTAAATTATATGAAGATAAATCAACATTCTAGATGTAAATCATGGTTCCTCTACTCATCCATTCAATAATGACATGGAAACAACCTCAACACTAACATGATCAAATAAATTTGTCATGATCTAGGTTTTCTACCAGGAAAAATTCATGATATGAGTGGTGTGGTAATTAATGAAGGGTTTACATAATATACTTATTTATAATGAAATGATCTATGGAAAGCATCATTTGGATGAAATATAATTCCCAAATTTCGACACTGAAAAATCATGAAATCATGAGTGGGATTTGTGTCATCAGAATATATGAATTAGAAAAATGTGTTTGTTTAAAATCGATGGGCTATGGTTATTTACGACCCAAATAATTTATTTAAATTGAAAATTTAATTATTTTCATATTAATTAAATAGAACCTCTATATTTTATTTAAATTAATATAAAAACTAATTTTAAATCATTAAAATAGTTTACAACATAAGTATTCTACGTCATCCCCTAAAAACGTAATGGTGTGTAAATATTATCACGAGGTCATATAAATTAATAATTTCATTCATCAAATATATAATTTCTCCCATATATTAACTATAAATAATATTCTATATAAAATTATTCAAAAAACCAAGAGATATCCCACCTTAATTTATAAACTACAACGAGGGATCAACAGACCCATTCTCTCACTACCATAGAACTGGTGGTATGGTTTCCCCTCAAATAATCCTCTCAACATGGTCAAAAATCTGAATAAGATTATCATCATATGATTAATCAACATATTGATAAAATTAATAAATTACTATCACATTATAATGTTTTTAATAATATATCCCATTTTATGACATCTGAAACACATCATTCGTGGTACTGTAACATCATGTACTGGATGAATAGTATGCCACTGGAATTACCCATTCCAAAATACTGAATGGATTGAAAACCCTGGTTCACATCTTTCTATATTTCCTAATATTGAGTTACCCAATCCTAGGAAATATGTGAATGAAAAATGAATACCATACTCAAACTAAAGAGGTCATCACCGATGGTTTTCATATGATTTCTATTTTTTATGCGTGATCACCAACCAATTTCTAATCCAATATACAGTCATTGATGTCTCATGATTGATAATTGTTATAATGGGTGTTCAATCACCTGTAACAAACCAACAAATAGGTTAACTATATAAAAATTCATATAAATCGACTAAAGTATCCACTATGATCAAATCATAAAATATATTATTATAAGAGAAACAGATGAGTCTAAATGATTATCCTAAGAACCATTTAATTCAATGTAAAATATCATAATAGATCAAAAAAAATATTAGAGTATACTTATACTGGACATTTTTGTATTTATTATTGGATGTTCTCATAAAAACCTTCCATCACAGTGCTTTCTAACCAATTTGGGCTTGACTTTTCTATACATTTTTTCCTTAAATTGTGTATCTAATACCACTTTAGAGGTGAATATATTTTATATGAATGTCATTGAATTAACGATAAAATACATACCCATATGGAATCTCTGAGTCATCATCTTTTCATCTTCTACAACCTCATGAGAAATAATAAAAAATACATAAAAAAGATTAGAAAACTCTATCATTTAAATATCATTGATTTAATTTTATAAGAACTTTTTTGGATAATCCATAGTCATTAATTAATTTATAAACAGCTAAATGAATATAATCTTGAAGCGTTACCCCTAAAATCCAACTTATTTCCATACATAGACAAATTCATCCCAACACCTCTTCGTAGGTCCCAAAATATTGAACGTATAAAAATTCAAATCATTATTATTCTATTATTTTAGATTAAATATATTCGATAAATCATTTCAGACATTTTTTCAACATTATAAAGTTCATTCAACCACTAAAAGGAAAGATTATTGTGGAAGATGAATTAATGAGATTGATCTTTGTCCCCATTAACACTTGATTTTGGTATATTACATTGATTTTGGGAAAGAGTTACATTTTTCCACTATATGAGTTACCCATAAAATGTACTCAATATTTATATAATATATATTTGTGTGTTTCATCACATATCATAATCGACAACACCATCTTGGAGAATATATTGAATTCCTCTGGGAGGTATGGTACTATTTCGAGGAATGAAATGATACCATTAGATAAGGAATAAATATAATTTTTAATTATGAAAAAATAATATAAGGAACTGAGATATAATTATAACTCAACATGATCGAGAGACATCCTGACATCCATTTTATCTTATGATTTGATGAGATTAGTGTTTTTTAGGATCTAAATTACAGAAAATCCCTTATGTCCAAACAATTCAATCGCATGTCTACTAATAAATAAATTCATGAAAAAATTGATTACAACCCACACATGATAAAATCATTTTAGGGAATAACCTATAAAAACAATGATTCTAGGTTCAGATCTGATTCATAATAATACTTCAATGTCATTCACACGTTTTTATGGGTTTATAATATTAATCTGGGTATAAGAAATCACTGTTAATAAATTTTACATAACATGTAAAATTAACAGAAATGAATTTATAAGAAAATAATTAATTTATGAATACATCATAAATATTTTCAAATAGTGTTAATGATGCACCAATTAAAAAACAATCCAAAATCCATGTTCATTATCATATAATAATAAATTTTAAAAAATTAAATCCCCCTATGCCCATGGCCTAGTCTGGATGCATCCCACCTACACACAACTCGAGTCCCAATCCCAACTATCATCAAAACCTACCCCTAATGTGTGACACCTTTCACATTCCATCATCAAATAAAACCTGTTTTAAATATATTTGAGATTGGTTGTAGGGTGTCATAAAAAAAACCCAGCTGTTTTAAACTAGGTGCTTCATAACCAGTATTTGATAAATAATATAATATATAAAATTTAAAATTTATCACAATATGGTATAAATAAAATTAAAAAATTATCCGAAAAATGGTAATTCACACTTTTTAACAGTTGTAAAATAATTTCATATTATATAATTATACACTAAAAATATCTATATATCATAATCAATACATTTATCATAAAATTAAATAAATGAAAAGTGTAATTGGAATTAGAAAAATGTAAATATATGCTCGATATTACTAACATCCTCCCACCAGGTAATTAGTAATCACTAAAGTGCACCAAGAAAGTTTCCAACATAATGACTTATATATAAGAGGAACACATTAATGTATAAACTCCCAATCAATGTCATGAAATGTTTTCATTCACACAATGAACTAGAGAGTTTAGGAACTCCCCTATTAAGAAACCCCCTATGATTTTTGAAACAAAGTACCCACATAAGCATATTCAATGTACCCCATGATCCCATTTCCAAAACATATTAAATCATTCCTAATAGGAATATAAAATTTCAAAAATCAAAACCAAAACCAATTTTATAACCAAAACTATCATTTGAATCCCTTTTAATCAAACACAAGAAACATTGATTTGAAATAATCATTTCATTTTAAATACATTGGGGAAAAAAATTATATTTAAAGAAACCATATTCAGATTTCAATATATAAATGGTCTTGAAATTAACATTATAGAGATCTGTCGTATAAATGAGAAATATTTGATGGATAATAAAATAGATAAATTAAATGAAACCTCTAACCTCAAATTCCTGGAATTATATAAATTACATGAGATCCACCATCTAAGTTTTTGAAGGATATAAGAATAAAGAGATGATACTAAACCATGAATCCCATAACATAATATTTAGATTTATCGACCAAATGTTGATTTGAGAAGATAAAGAGACATATTACCACAAACATCCCACAAATTGACATAATGGACATCTTGGATCCAATGAATTCAATATGTTTAACTAAATGAATTATTTGAAACATCATTTTATAATCAAATAACCCATTGATATAATTATTTAACAACTGATGTATGATTGAATTCGATATAAGGAGGAGATATCTAGAAGAAATGAGAGAAATGATGAGGAACAAAGATATTCCATTGATATTCTAGATCCTAAAACCCATGACCTATCAAGATCAATCCCTCAGAATAATGGAATACTAAAAATATACATGTGGAGTCTCTTAGGGTAGGATCATAATTCAATGGAATAATTATTCCACCAAACAAATTTGTTTTAAGGAATTATGATAAATTCAATATTATATATATATAATATCATTATGTGGATACACTATTTTATAATCCTTTCACTAACCATGAGAACTCTTCTATGATGACGGAGGAAGAAAACATTGAATTTTTCCCCCAACTATGCCAATTATCAATATCCCATACCACATGGTTTTATGAAATGTACGTATGTTCTAGAAAAAATTGGATCGAAACTTTCATGCTCATTCGATACACCAAAAAATATGTCTTCATGTACACAAATGATCCACCTATATTTCTCTAATAATTTACCTAATCCTGAAATAACATAAATAACTCTAAAAACAATAGTGGTTCAATCAAAACTTCCTAAGAAAACAAAAAAAAAGAGTTTTTCAAAACATGAGGTTATTCACCCCTAAAAGTGATAATGAGAAGAGAAAAAAATAAAAAATCAGTTATCTATTTATTATAGTCTCAAGGATTTCTATAAAACACCAACTGTTATTTACACTAATTTGATATTTTGGAACAACAAACTATCAATATGATATGTAATTTATATTAATATATGGGTATGAAAAAATCTCACCTATTCAATTGTAATAATGTATCACTCCTCATCACACCACAACATGTAAATATAAATATTATAACCCCTGGAAAAATATTACCTCCCTCAATTGCACATTTAATGTTTGGGAATAACTAGTACGTTAAAGTAAGATTAATCAATCATTTTTATACGATCCCTAAGAAGAGATTCAATTAATCATGATATGTGTTCATGTTTTATAGAATGTATACATTATATGAATAATATAACAATTATTGATCTTTTTAAATAGTAATATATAAATTTTGTAAACATTAATATTTTTTATATGTAATATTATTACTATAAAATAATTTTTTTTACCCATTTAGCCCTTATAATATGTTCCATTTTACCACATTTAAAAATGATGTTATAATATTTACATCATGAATGAATATAAAAACATAAATATTACTTATACTATATAAATATGAATTCAAAATTTTTTTAATATGGAAAAACTATATTACACAATCCTAAACAATCTAATTTTGATTATCCAATCAAATGAAAAAATGGACTAGACCCACAAAATCAAATAATGCATGGAGAAAATGAACCGATCACACTAAAAAATATATTTTATCAAAAATATTATATAAGTGAAAAACAATGATATATGTATTTTATTATATATATATAACTCTGAATATATTTCCCATATAATCGAATATTAAAACTAAATTAAGTATACATGATCATTGAGTGAGTAGAATAGATCTGAAGTCTATGATAAGGATTTATTTTCTAGTCTCACATTGATATAGATATTATTCATCTATATATTAATAATTGAGATTATTTTTTCACCATTATATCTAATATTTCTTCTACATTATTTTCATTTGTTTATTTATTGGTTTTTCATATCAAATGATTATTTCACATCTTGGTGGTTCTCAATTCAAATAAAAGAATCCATATATATTGAACTGACCATAAATCTTCTTTATGGTGGAGAAAATATTTCTTCAATGTGTATATAATTTATATTTTAATGAGTTCTATTTTTTATTCCAAAAATATATAATAATTTCATTTTCCATTATAATTAATTTTCATGCAAATGTTTAATATGAATTTTCTAATTATTTTTCTCACCATTTGTTTTGAAAATTCATTTCAAAAAATATAAAAATGGAATTATTTAAAAAAATGTAAAATTAAATATTAATTAAATAATTAATATTATTTATAAATAAGATTCATATTCAATTTTTCTGGGTTTTCAATCTAAATTATATTCTTTTTTTATGAAAATATTTAATAATTTTTTCAATAGTAAATAATATTTCTCCATTTTTTAGTGATTTTAAATTATATTTGTTATATATAAATATTCATTTTATATTTTTATATTTAACTATGAATATGAACTAGTAATAACAACAAATTTATTTATACATATAGATTTGAATTATTTCATGTAAATGTTTTAATGAATAATGTTTCTTTATTATGAGTTAATTACTCTAAGATAGACTGATGAAGATCTTCATGTTCATTTTGAACATATATGAATATTTTATTGTTATATGAAAGGAGGATTTTTTTATAGAAATACAATATTTGGTGTAATTATTTATATCTCAAGATATTTATTAAATGGTATTGGGGAGTGATTCCAGAATATCTAATTTTAATAGGAATATAGAGATAACTCAATACATCAAGGTAAACAATCACCAATGTGTTTATGTTCATGTAATTTATCCTTAAAAGGATATATTTTTCTATGAATATGAATAGTCCCTAGTCTTATGCCTCCTTATTTTCATTACGGTCTATTTTAACGTCTTATTATTATTGTCTTCTTTATCTACACCCAAGTTAAAATTGTTGTGTGTTGTGCTAATCTTAATTCATGACAACTGGTTTATATCCATTGTAATATTTGGTAGGATTTTCTTATTTTATGTCTAATATTGGGGATTACATTCTCATAATCAAATTTACAACTTATTATTAGTTAGGATCATCATTTTATGTCTACAATGACTTCCCTTATTAAGTATCTCACCTTAATTTTTTTCCACATTTTTAGTCCCAAGGTTATAATAAATGGTAATATGTATGATATGTCTACAAGTGTACCACATCTGAATAATATTTATGTGATATATATAAGATAATATAAAATATGATTTTTATTTATCTAATATCAAAATTAAATGAAACTGTAGTTTTTATGATCTATTTATAGTTATTTATAATGAATATTCATGTCATATTATTAAATATACATGTATGATATATTTGGGTTGTCCATGATGTTTTTTGGGTTGGGGTGACATATTTTTTGATTTGTTTAGGAATAAAAATGGGATAAAACATTAAAAAAGAACATAGGAACAAAATAAGATGTATTATTAACATAACATTGCTTAGGATAAAATGAAGGAATCATAAATTATGATAAATTTGGATTTTTTTATTAATATATCATTTCATACTATGATCATTCAATCATAATATGTGTTACCATTTTGGATTTAGTCATTAGTTGGATCAAGTAGGAATTGTGTTATTAATGATTCTTTTAGATAATAAAATCCATCTAATAATGAGTAAAAAAATATAACTGTATATTGAATGAATAATATCATGGTTGTCCTCACTAAATTGTCTCATTGAATAAAAATAATTTATTTTATGCTGAATCCCAAGTGCTCCAAATAATGAACATCCATATATTGGGACCTCATTGGACAAAATTTTACAACATTTATTGGGTAATATATTCCACTTATTTATGAGTATATAATCATTACAATGGAATATATATTATTGGTTTTTCAGTGTATAGAGTATGGAAATTGTGTTCACTTAAACCATAATTAAAATCTAATGTTGATCAATGGTGTAAAATAAAAAATTCTTCTAGGAAATGGTATTAAATTTACTCCGTGGAATGAGATATGTTTAAGGTATAATTTTTTTCAAAAAAAAATCCTTCAAAGTAATCAAAATAAAATGTGGATGGATTTCCAGAAATACAATTAAAAATAAGGTTAATTCATTAGAACTACTGTTAAAAAGATCACAGAACTGCATGGTACATCTATAGTGTAATCTTAATCCCTTAAAGCAATATCGATTACTTTGGGAGTCACATAAAATAGTATATATAAATATAAATATATATAAGGGGATTTTTGTTCTATTTATAAATTATTCAATGTTTTATCAAGGTATAAATTAATATTATAGACTTCTATTATGCACATGTTTTGAGGATAAATTGATAAAAAGGATTTCTGAGAAAATAGAATTGATAAAACACACCGTGGAAGGAAAAATATTCTTCATATTCATCAAAAATGTGGGAAGAAGAATTATAAATATTGACATAATGGAATTGTTAATGGAATCAAATATAGTAGAAAAGGCCATCATGGACTATATTTGGTGAAAAAATATAAAAAGGCCAACATATGACATGGATCAAAAAGAAATATCAGCCAAATAAACCATGTAAACTACCATGATTCAATTGTAAAGTGTATTAGTGTTACATTCACTAATGTTACAATCCAATGGTTAATGAAGAAAATTTAAATTGGTATCTTACTAAGACATAGGATAGTGGGATGTCCTATGTAATCCCAATTGTGGATATTTGTCATCAAAACAAAGCATTAAAAAAACCATATATATTCCACAAAATATAAAAAAATATTTCATTTCTCCCTTTTTATACCCACTCATTCTAATATAGGATGGTTTATAATATCAAAAATTTCGTATCCCAATGGATATATATTTAATTATCAGTGAAAATATTTAATGTCTTGACTTTATCCACACTAGAATACCAAAATTATCCATTATATTTATCTAGGTGTTTTCATATTAAAAATCATATTAATTTTCGTATTTTTTAATTGTATAAAATTATGGGAATTCATTTTGTAAATCTATATAATCCTACATCAATATATGTAATTTGGTAAAAAATTTATTATGTTAATAAACCCATCATTGTAAATTGATAAGAGGTAGATATTGATGTACCTATTCAATGTACATATCTTATTATGTTCTTCATACGTAGATGTAAGAGATAAATGAAAAAAATGGTATGGAA